>JAPKLW010001658.1:75349-153593 GCA_026898455.1 Plectranthus barbatus | reverse complement strand
CCAAAGCGGACAATATCATACTAATGTCGGAGTTTACGGTCCCAACATAATAGATAGACACGGTTCGTGTGCTACTGATTTATTTGTTTTTCTGCTTAGTCTTTTCTTGGTCTAACAGCATGGCTTGGTTGTTGAATCACCAATATAACAACTACTGGTGGGAGAGAACTGAAATTGCTAGATCTCAGAAGGGTGGCTTGCTCCCCTACTTAGTCAATCGGTTTATAATCTACACGTGCACGATTTGTTGGACGTCTAGTAAATTTGACTGATAAGCACAAAGATGCATTGACAGACCGATGACAAAAATATGCACAAGTTCATTTCACTACTTTATATCCAAACTCTCTGATAAAAGTAAGTTGTTAGCAGATAATAGCATCAAAATATCAAGACTTACAACTCCAATGCACTGGCCCACCCACGGGCAGTGGTGATCAAACCTCTGGACACAGTTGTTGCAGATTGAGCAATGAGATGCACGAGGAGGCCGGTATAACAAACAAGTATCACAGAACTTGACTCTGACAGTGTGGCCATTCACGGTAACATCCTTCATTCTCGGTATCTTGAACGAAGGAGTTCCGCAGCTGCCCCATTCAAAGGATTTGATAGACTCTATTTCGCAATCGATTGGTGGACGGTTGCTTCTCGGAACTATTCCAGGATCTCTTGCAGCTGTCATGAAGAGAAAGGTCAAATCCTGCAAAAGGGCCAATCAAATAATGGCTGATGAATCTCTCCTACTACATTATAAATCACAACTTTTCCATAGAAATGCATGACCCACCAGAATTGTGAGGAAGAACCCCATCGTCAACACAAGGTGCCCATACCAGAAATCAAACTCTGAAATCCTCATAAGCATGTTGATGCAGAACGTTAGTGCAGGACCGCCTATCAGGAGAGTCGATAAAACGACTGACGCCGCATCAGGACCAAAGACCAATCTCCCGCCACACAGAAATCTCTGAAAATTCAAAGATTGCTACTTTGATGAATCTGTCAGAAAGTTGAGCAAAGACAAACTTTATATAGCAACAAAATTAAACAGAAGATCATCCCATTTGTTGAAACCCAGATTTATTGCATCAGCAAAACTTCTATGAAGGAAAACTCGATCAAACAAGACTAAAACATGAAAAACACACACCCACTTTTCACGGTACACATGCAATACAAAAACTGGTAATTTAAAAGCAGGGATTCAGTAAAAGAAAGAAGAAGAAGATGATTTTACGTTGCGTCCCCTCCAAACTTGATAAAGCCTTTTCTGGGTTATGGAACGATCAGTGCATTTAGAGGGTGGAGCAAAATCTGAAAACTTTTGCCCACCCATCGGAGAAAATTGGTCACCTGAATTTCCCCCCTATGAATTAATTCTATTTAGTTTCCCCCTAATTATTTTTCTGCAAACAAAAAAACAGAATTTGCCCAAAAATGGGTAAGAGAAATCAACAAGATTTCTCAGATGGGCCAGCAGTTGGAGAGATGGAGAGGATGACAAAATTTTCCCTTCTTTATGTTAGTTTTTATTCCTCACCATTAGCCACTGGCCCCCATGCTCTGCATCCCTCTCCCAAAACGCAAATGATTTTCAACGCAATTTCTCAATGCTCTCCTACAATTCCCACTATTCTTGGAAGCTGCAACGGTTGGTTTTCATCTTTCCTTATTTATTCGCTTTTTTCGCGCGCTGCTAAACATCGTCACGCACAAATGTCTATTGAAAATAAAATTTAAAAAAATATATATATCATGCTTCATAATGGATAGTTAGAATTTTATTTTATTTTTTTAAGACAATCTAGGAGCCCACAAATTTAAAAGTATTTTTAAATAAACTAAAATTACAATGATTTTTTTCAAATTTTATTTAGCTCAAAATTTGTGATATTTCTTTTTGTTTGTTTTTTTTTTTCTTTAAAATAATGGAGTAATTCATTATTCCCAGTTAAAGCTAAAGGTGATCACAAGTTGAGTCAAATATTGCGAAGCCCAAGCTCGACTCAAAAAATTTTAACTTGAGCTCAAGTTTGGTATCAAACTCACCAAGTTCCACTCCGCTTGATCGAACTCAATATTTTTAATTTATTTAGTTTTAATAAAAATATTTATTACTCCCTCCGTCTCAGGATACTCGCAACGTTTTCTTTTTTTGTTCGTCTCAGAACACTTGCAACATTTTCTTTTTTGGAAAATTTTTATAAATTAATTACCCACTGAACCTACTCTACTCCTACCCCACTATCTCTCCTAATCATTAACTTACTAATCCTACTCCACTAACTTTTCTAATCACTTTTTCTTAACCTCCGTGCCCGGTCAAACGTCTCAAGAGACCCGGGACGAAGGGAGTATTAAATAATAAAATTCAAAAATAAAAATTTTAATTATATTAAGCTCGATAAGGCTGGTGACCTAATTCGGACTCAATCTCAATTCAGGCTCGATTTAAGCTCAAGCTTGATAAGGCTCACAACCCTATCGAATCGAGTATCATGAAACCCAAGCTTGACTCGATTAGTATCAAGTCAATTTTAAGTTTTTTTCGAGCCGATCACGAGTAACTCGTGAGCCGACTATGCTCACCCATAGTTGAGGCTTAGTTCATATTTTATGTTTTTCATATGCACATAGAGAGAAATAGTTGATCAATATAAATAGAATATTGAGGTAAATTATTTTTAAAAAAAAAACTAAAATCTTAAAATATCAAGAACTATGTGGAAAGTTTTTTTAGTCATTAGCTTACATTTTTGTTGAAAAATAAGCAAAAAAAAAACTTACAAAACAAGAATAATTCTTCTAATTTCCAACCATAACACACACACACAAACATAAAGAAAATAATGTATAGTATATTGAATATGTGGTACATTGAAACATATACCACAGCATTTAAATATTTAAACTTACCTTCTTCTAAAGCACTGAGACAAGCAATATCAGCATATCATGAAAGAAAACAGACATTCAGACAAGGCACACCACACCCACATACACTAACAATCAAGATTCACTAGGAACCATGACACGGTTCCAGATCATAAATCCAAACACATAAGCACAACCAACAAAAGATCGTCTCGATTCTCGGTCCACAAAACGGAAGCTTTTTCTGGAAGCAGGTTTATCGATCACGGATCCTCCTGATATTAGCTGGTAGTTGTGCCAAACTGCAGTGGGGCGGGTGAGAACTAAAGAGCTCGGCCTCACCAAGTTAGAAACTACGATTTCATCATTACATCTTACATTACAAAACTACACAAATTACAGTAACCTAAGGTTGTGCCCGGATGCACGATTTGCTACCTTTTACCAAAAGAGTCTGATCCATTTGCATATCTGCGACTTCTAACGGCTACACATGTTTAGGCGAGCTCCATTCCTACCATCACTTTCGATAACTGAAAAAGGATGGGCGCAGCTGGGGTAAGAATTGATTTTGATAGCTGCATTAGGGAGTTTAAACTGCTTAAGAGTGACATTAACAAAAAGCATTGATTTTTATTACCAGTTTAATGGAACCTTAGATTGAGCACAACCAAAGAAGAAAGTTTTGTCTAGGGGCATGCTGTTTTCCAATACAAAATTTGCAGAAAAAGATAAAATATAAGAGGTTGCACCAGCAAACTCAAAACAAGCAGCATTTTAAATGAAACACACAAGTCTTAAACATATATGGAAATATATATATTCGGTCAAGAAAAGTTTTTAATGATTTCCTAAGCACATAATATTTTGTTTAATAACTCTCAAAACGAAGTTAAAATATCCCATATCGACACCTAGATGGAGTTTAAAATTACAAAAGGCTGAAGCAACCCAAGGCCTATGTTTTTTCATCCACAAGTTTTTTAGCACATGCAAACAAACAAACCAACACAACAATTACACACAAAAAGGGAAAGATATAAAATGGAAATATTCAAACATGAGATTCAGATAATTCATACGTCGTACAAAAAATACCTGAAATTGACTAACCTTTTCATCAAGGATCTAAGCACCACAAAATTTACCCGCTACCATAGTGGCATCATTAATGAAAGTACCCCCTGCACTTAGAAGATCCACACAAACACTTCTTCTTCCCTTTAGCTCCTCCTTTCTCAGGTGAAACAATACCATAGTCATATGTCAACTCTTGCATTGGAGGAATGTGTCCAATAGCAAAGAAAGCAATATGCAGATACGAGTCATTGTTAACTTCACGTAAAACCGGATGCCAGATCACATTTGGCGAACAACTATGATTCATAAAGCGGGCTACATTTCCGTTGTATTTTGCATTTATACAAACGGGATGAGGAGATTTTTCAAAACCAGCTGAATCATCACGAACAGCTTCTAGTGGCTCATAGTAACGGGTAGTATCGAAAATATAACTATCATCCTTTTCATTCCCCAAATAATTTGCAGTAAGTTCCTTAACGACATCCCCTGCATACTCACAGATGAAACCGCCAGCTCGGATGGGATCCCATGACCTAAGCCCCCAACCTCTGTTCTTTGTCTTGAAAACTTCCAGATGGACCTTCAAACCAGCCTGAGACATTCGATTCCGACAGTTTGGTGGACACGAGCATGCCTGTCCACACTCGTGTATCAAAGTTTTATTAGTCAGTAGAACACCAGCTGAAGAATAAGGGATAAGGCCCTCGTTTTTCATATTGCATGGGCAGTTGGTATCACCTGGTTGACACCCACCCAAGCAATGACAGCCTGAGGAAGGTTTAGAGGCAGGAAAAGGTTTTGTGTATTTCAGATTAGGAATATATGTGAAATGAGCGGGTCCCTTTTCACCATCAACATCATTCACAAGAGTCACAGGCTGACTCTCGGCACCTGAAGTTAGATCAGGAAGGATAACACCAGGCTGTGTAGCAGCTCCATCCTTCCACTGTTGAATTGATTTCCACACCGAAAAAGCTTCTGGTTGCCCGGGTACCCTGACCAGCTTATACTTAAAAACAATGCATCCAGATTTATTTTTTTCTGTCCATGACTCCTTGATTTTGTACAACCCATCATAAACATAGATCTTACCATTTGCAACAATGGGATCCTTTAAACCTCTAACGACTCTTACATCATTGGCACGATGTAAACTCTTCTCAAGAGCCAGATTTCCCCGTTCTAACTTCTGATCAAACATTTTCCCATCTTTCCGTGCTACTCCGCCCTGACCAGAGTAAACCAACACATCTGTATTATCTCCATCATCATCGTATCCTCCAGATGAAACAATGCTGATAGCCATGGGTTCTTCATCCATGGTAAGTTTCATGGTCATGTAATCTATACCGGCCATACTTGGAGTATGTACCCCCACAATGCATAGTTCCATTCTGAAGAGAAAAATATCACCAACTTCTACCCCAGGAACATGCCCCATCCTCTTTGGGTGGTTTGCTCTTACTCCTTTGTTCATCAAAAGAGCACCAGTTTTCAGGTCTGGACGTCTAGCAAGAGACAAATCCTTTGCTTCTTCGAGTTGGGTAACCCGTCGCCTTATTAAATTATAAACCAAGAGTATTGTACGGACAATGTCCTTGTCGTTATTAGTACTTTTGAATTCATCAAAATTATTAAGCCTGAAAGATGTCATGAAGCTCTCAACTAGTGATTCAATGTCGTACTCTTCACCATTCTCAGCTCCTTTCCCTGACCGGCCCCTTCTCTTCCGTGAATTACTGGCAACATCACCGTCAGCACCATATTGATCGCTTTGGTTCTGCGAGTCACTGTATTCATCATCCTCCATAGCAACAGGCCTCTTTGCACGTGCTTTGTAAGCCCTCTTACGCTGACTGGTGCTGCCATTCGCCTTCGGTGTAGGTATCCTGAATGAATTCAAAGGGACAGGAGCTGGTATGCTACTACCAAACCCAAAATTACCGGGTTCACTTTCTGCAACAGGCACGGATTGCTGAGTGCCAGTAGCCAGAAAAGGGTAAAATGGCTGGACTCCAGGTGGAAAGGGGCCAGAGGGCGACACACATGTAAAGGGCATGGGTTGGGGGGTTGTAACTGATGACATGCCAGGTGCATTTGGGAAATTTGGGACAAGAATTCTCAATGGCCTCACATCTAAAACCCTAGACTTGTCAATCCCAGCATGACCATTTGAATTAGAATCCAAACCTTGCTCCATTTAACCACAAAACAACACTCCCAAATTTCAATCAACTCAAAAATGACTGCTTTAACTTACATAGAAGCTCGCAACCCTAAATACTGTCAAAAGGCACATAAATTAACTCCATCATGCACACAAATTTAATTACTGCTTAAATAGCCACACCAGACTTGAATCACATCAAATTCCAGAAAACAAACCACCTCTGTACAAGCATATACGAAACCGGCAAACAATCTGCTTCCTGCGACATGCAGAGCCACATAATCAAAATCTAACCAAATTTACCAATTAAAAAAAGCAGTCTTTAGCAGATCCCCAATTTTAACTTAAATTGTCAAAAAAAATCCATCAAAAAATGAGCAAAAAGTCATAGCAGAGCTAGATGAGCACTAGTTTTTCAGATTAAAGGTAAAGCGGACTTTTCTCTTCTAGATTTTTTAGATGCCAAAAATCAAAAAAGCAACTCAAACATATTCAACAAGAGGGAGAAGCTCAAAATGAACATGAAATGGAGAAATATAGCTTTTCAAGAGATTTACGAGTGGAGAAGATTCAATCTGATAAGCGGATGGCGAGAGAGATAGAGAGAAAGAGATATTGAAAATTGACCTGAAGAAGGACGTTTGTGTTGCCTGTGCTCGGACTCCGAGTGTAAATGCAGTGTGTAAGAATTATGCTCTGTTTTTTCCTTGCACGTTCGTCCTTATAGTCTCGGAATATTACAATTTACCCAAAAGCACTAAAATATGGGTTCTCAAATGAACGTTTTTAAATTAACTTAGTTTAATAAATTTAATTCAAAATAATAACTAATTTATATAAATGTGAATTATATTAAATTATTTATAAGCCGCGAAATAACTTAGGCACCAAACATATATGATAACATGAGCCGGGTATGAACAAGATTATTTTTTTTAATAGGTATAGTGTATACATTAATCTTAAATACACACACTCATTCATATACTTAGATGTTTTTGGAAAAGTTCGAACTTGTGACCTTTCAGTGGTGTAAAACATGTTGGTTATGTGGATTCTAATTATGCTAATGATAGAGACAATAAGAAATCAACTACTTCTTATATTTTCACCTTATGTAGCTCATGCATTAGCTGGAAATCACAGTTACAGCATACAGTTGTTTTATCCACCATTGAATCTGAAGGGTCTGTTATTTGAAATAGGTTACTTGAAAGATACACTACGGTTTTTTCAGACTCTCAATTTACTATTCAACTATGTAAAACCCTGTTTTTAATTATAGAACTAAACATATTGATGTTAGGTTCCATTTCATTTGTGACATAGTTGAAAATGATTTAGTCTCCCAAGAAAAGACTGCTACTCAATTTAATCTAACATTTATGGTACTAAGTGTCTATCTATTGAGAAATTCATTTAATGTCAAGATATTTTGAACTTTGACAATGGCTGATCCATGATATTTTGTTTCAATTTAATTATTTTGTATTTATGAACTTTGTGTTCCCCTTTTCCATTCTAACATTGTGTGCTCCGCATTCTCCTCTATCTCTCTCTCTGTGAAAACTTACTCGACCTCTCTCTTTTATCTTTCTCGGTAAGTTTAGAGTCTGCCTCCGATCGTCTTTATGAGCGAGGGTAATAGATCCTTGGCTGGCATCCACACTCCTTCATTTGGTGGCGCAGGGTAAGGCAGAGCTTACTCAGGTAAGTCTTGAGCTAGTAGTCCCAACGAAATCAAGGCGGAGGAGATAAGTCACACCACCACGAGTATCAGCCGGGAGCTTCTGCGAATTGGAGAAGAAATCCTCATTCGTTGTGGTTGATTTGGAGTCGACAGAGGATCTACGAAGCTGTTGCTCTCAACCTGTGGAAAGTTAACTCAGTCAGAGTTGATTCGGGATCTAACGATAATTAGGGTCTCGTAACACCGATGAGGGTGATTGCACCCAACAATTTTCCCTGCTCTGTTTTGATTTCTACTTCTATTTTGAAACCTAAGAGTTGTTAGTGTATATCCTGCGAAATCAACTAAATAAAGATTCGACTACTCAACCAATTTTAAGAATTAGAACTGACCAGACACAGTCAGTTCTGATATGAGAGGAGTAAACTTTTGTTTATTTTTCTCACATTTTCCGCTGCGCACGTTACACTTTGATTTTGGGACTAACATCGGTTTCGATTTTGAACTAGTTGTCTGTCAATTTTGTTTTATTTATTATTTTTTTAAAAATAACCGCTTGAATTGACAGTTCCAAAGTTAGAACCAAAACCGCCAATTCAAGTTGACGTGGCACGATCTCATTCGTTCATTTTTTTAAAAAAGTTTCTATTAGTTCCAAACCGTAATTTGGTTTTTTTTTTTTTTATTTTAAAAATTTTCACTAATTCAATGATTCCAAAAAACTTAAATTTTAACCAGCCTGTTAAAAAATGGTTCAAAAATGGTTCAGATTCCGAACCTTGAATGCCAATCCGGTTCCATTTGATCATCTCTATGTAGATTTGTGAAATAAGTAGAATTTTATAATTTCTCACCATTTTGTAAACCGGCCAACAAGCCCAATAGAGTGGTCAGTATAAAACATGGGTTTTGATTGTGCATGAAGGCCCATATGCTTTATTTAAATTGTGACATGGGCAACGCATAATCTAGCAAATTATGCTACAAATATTTGTAATCAACGAAGTCTATTTATTGACCATTTTTCATAGATTGATATATTATTCAATTACTATTGTAAAAATCGAACGAATTAACCCTGTCAAATCCGAACATACTCCCACACATTCAAAAGAGCCTCAAATGGAAGAGAAATCGTTTATGGCTGAATTTGAAGCACATAGAATTTAATATGATAAATGAAGTTGTTCAATTCAATCTCGTAAAGATGGAACATAATACTCCCATTTGCCGCTATAAAAACATGAAGAGAAATAAGATCGAGAGTATATTATCGAGAGTAGGGGTGTGCACGGTTCGGCCGAAACCGGTCAAACCGGCCAAATCAAATTAATTTGGTCGATTTGGCTGATTTGAGAAAAATTATTGGCCGGGTTGGTTTGAAAAATCTCAAACCGGATGATTTGGTTTGGCCGACGGTTTGAAGGATGAAACCGGCCGTTTTGGCCGGACCGGCCGTATAAATAATATAATTTTAAATATAATAATAATAATAAAATATTATTTGATAGAAAGCTAAAATATCAATTATATTGATATATATGTTTGATGATTATATTTTTTTGAATTGTAATCTTATAAATCAACTTATATTTAATTGTTTCTTGCAACCATAATATTATTTATTTATTACTTATCTCATATTTATAATTAATGACAAGCGAGATATATTTATATTAGTTTTATTTTGTGTATCATTATTTAATTAATATCTAATAATAAAATTGATATACAAGTTTCTTTTTTTGTAATATTATTAGTTGAATAATCTTCAAACCGTATAAACCGGCCGAACCAAACCGTTTTAATATGGTTTGGCTGATTTGGTTTGAAATAATTATTTGGCTGGTTTGGTTTGTAAAAATTTCAAACCGTACCTATTGGTTTGGTCCGCACTTTGCCCCTTAAACCGGCCAAACCGGACCGTGCACACCCCTAATCGAGAGTATATTTTTGAATAGCAAGGAATGATAATGTGGAAGATATTCATATTCTAAGAGGCACGTGAATGCATAGAAAATAATGTATTTTTTCGAATTTAACATGGAGATCATAGATGACACCTCTAACTCATGGTATATTTCGTATCGATATTGATATTATGTTTAATGAATCGAGAAATAAATTTGTTGGAGTGGTTGTCCGAGTTTGTGAAAGGAAAATAGCCGCAACACTAGCTCAACCAATATTATCACACCCAAGATCTAGCTCGCGAGGATAATTCACCGCCATTTTATATGGAATTATATGCCGTTTTGAGCAGACGATCCACTTATTTACAGTTTTTATGTACCAATTTTATTATTATCGTGAGAGTTATATACGGTCTTGATGATGAAGTTGAATAAATGATTTGATACTAAAATACCTCCACAACATAGTTCTAATGGCAAACAAATAATGTATATTGGGTTTTTATTATGCATATAAGAGTGTTATTAGGCAGCTCATCATGTAAAATAATTTAGAAAAGCCTTTTTCACAATCAATAAATGTGATCTAATTTTTGGGACTGGCTAATTAATACAGTTAGTGTTGATGATGTTTAATTTATAAAATTTAACTTTCCAAAATAAATAAAAAATCACATTGAAAAGGAAAATTGATTATTCTTGAAGCAGCAAACACAGGAGACGTGTCGAATGTTCTTCAAGGAAAAATAATAAGTCACAATTAAACATTGCCAGAAATAGACAAAATAATTAAATTAAATAAATAAATGGATCAATTGATAATTGGTAATTTGTTACTTTAAGGTGGGATTAAATTAAACTTAGGGAATAATATATGATGACAAGTATAGGGGAACTCAATAAAGTAGTTTAGTTTTCCAATTTTTTAAGGGGCTTATAGATTGAAGAGGAATAAGTTAAAACTCATTTTCATTTCACCCATTTTGAGAAAGATAAATCAAACAAACTTCGACCCATATATTATATATACTAAAAGTTTAAAAAATGATTTGATTTCTTTTTTATATTTTCATATATCATTGTTTAATCAATAATGGTGCAGCTAAATTCAGTTAACAACTTAACATGTTAAATTTCTTTGGCATGATTAACTTCAAACAATAAATGATGTGGAATCTTGAATCTCCATCTAAATTCATCTTAAATATGTCATTCATTATTGTTGGAATTTAAATTAATGATATTAATATAATATTATTCGAATGAGCTTGTATATTTTTATTCTTGATCACTTAAAAAAACATCATATTAATAGAGTTTATATACTCTTATATCCAAAAAAATATCACATTTTGTTTTTCTTAACTCTTATATCCAAAAAAATATCACATTTTGTTTTTCTTATGGAGATATAAGTTTACCAAACTAGCAATCTTCCTCTCAAGCCCAAGAACCACATACCTGTGATCTTGACCACATACAAGGGACATCGATATTCATTGAAGGTTTCCACCTGCACTTCAAAATTCACCACAAATTTAGTTCCCAAGTTCGCTCGAACATGGCTTTCTCTTTCCCATGGATGGAAACATTTGTTAGGATCATAATTTCTATATTAGTATGATAATATTTACTTTAGGTCGAACAAACCCGTACAATTTTATTTTTTTATATTTCCCCAAAAAACTTCATACTAATGGAGATATATAAATTGGAAATCTATCATTCTTTTTTCAATATAGCAGTGGAGCATATCAATATCTAATAATTATTTTCATATCTTTCAATATAGCAGTGGAGTTTATCAATATTTAATAATTATTTTCATATCTAATTGTCAAATTTTATTTCCACATGGCATGTCTCATTTGTGATGCCATATTATATTTATGAAAAAATATTAATTTTAGTCTAAATTATTCATTTTTTCCAATTATGGTACTAACTATTCATTTTCTTAAGTTTTTTATGTCCGAGTATTAAAATTTATTCAAATTTAGGACGAAGAAATTTTCTAGCATCGAAAAGTTGACGAAGCATTTCGGAAATTCATGTCATATTTAAAAAATGATACGTTGTAAATCCACATCATATTAAATGACACACCATTTGACATGTAATACAATATATTAATTTTTAAAAAATAGGAATCCAAAATTATTATTAAAAAAATTATTAAATTGATTGATGTCTTAAATCTAAAAAAAAAATATTATTTTTTATTAATAATTTTGGATTCTTATATTTTTTTAATTTAAATATTTTATATAATATCAAATGACGTGTAATTTAATATAACATGAATTTATAATGTGTCATTTTTTTAGTATGACACAAGCTTTTGGCATGCTCCGTCAAATTTTTAATGCCGAAAAATTTGTTCGTCCTAGATTTGAATAGTTTTTGATAATTCAAACATAAAATCAAGAAAGAAAATAATTGGTGCTAAAATTGAAAAAAAACAAATAATTTAAACTAAAATTAATATTTTGGCCTTATATTTAATATTGCTAAACTTAGAAATATTTTTAAAAAATGGCTAAAATTTAAGTTGAATGAATTTTTTTCCATGGATTTATTCTTTACTCACATAAACAACTATATATTGACAAATGATGCAAAAATGGCAGACAAAAATTCTGCTTTGCGCTAAAGGGATAGCAACTAATCTGCTCCAAGAAATTTCCTAAAATATAATCCAGCAATGTTTCATTTGCACGAAAAGCCAATCCATGGAAGCAGCTTACGTTAAGCAAAAGATAGGATCAAAATCTGGATTTTCTGTTTTTTCGCAGGTAAAATTGGTGTCTTCAAGCAATCAAAAGAAACGCACTGACAAGTGTCTCTTCTGCAACAAATTTCAACGAAATTAAAGTGATCAGTGATGATTACAAGCAATCAACAACTGTGAGCTCACTATATAAGTGCCACCCCCTTCTCTCTCCCATAATAATCATCGTCATCATCGCCGTTTTTTACATCAGTCTCTCTCTCCAAGATTGCAATTTGCTTGCGGCCCTTTTTCTTTATCACACATAAAACAAAAACCCCGGGTGCGAGAAGACCTTACCTGGTTGACCATTTCCAGGTAAAAATTGCATTTCCCTTTAAAAAATTAGAGAAGGTTGGCGTTATTGAGAAGAGTTTCAGTTTTTACTCCGTATGTTTCTTAACAGTTGGACACAATTATTCAAAAATATTGGTGGGATAATCGTTTCTTAATTTATTTTAGTTCCATCTTCTGTTCCATTTACTCCGTTCTTTTAAGTCAATTCTTCATAGAAATCAAGATGCTTTTTTTTTTTTAAAAAAAAACGAAGATTGTTTTAATTTATTGCGCCACAATCTTCTCCTATTGGATTTCTTTGGTTGCTTTTGGTAATATTACTGAAACTGGGTATCAAAGATATGCCTTAATCATGTAGTGTTAGGCATTGAGGGGGAATAGCCTCCCTGTCTGAGGGGAACTGACTACTGAATTTCGGACAGGAGTTCTTTCTACAGTAACTAGGAACAGAATTTACGATATTTGAGTAAAAAAAGTTGTTGTGAATGCAGTTTAACCAATAAATGTACATTCCTTTTATGATCAGACATGATTTTTAGTAGTCCATTTCTTGCTGAACTGATGTTGCAACTGAAACTCTTCATGATGAGGTGTACTGTTTCTCGGGATCCTTTCAAAATCATATGAAAACTCTAGTGAAGTAATCTGGCTACGTTATTCTATGAGTTCTGACAATATTTTGGCCGTTGAAATGATAAATGGATATAGTCTAACAATATCCAAATGTGGTAATGAAACAGCTGCTAGATAAAATGTTATGAGGTCACATAACGAAATTTCTTTCAAAGAAAAAGACACGTAGCGTTTGATGCTTTATAGATGGTTGTTATTTCTCTAAAGTCTCTTTATTGGTGAGAATTTCTAGCCCAAGCTAAAAGTTCTTACTGATTACGATTGTATCAAAGATAAGATTACGTTGTTGTAAAAGATAGCCTTTTCATATCTGGTACCGTGGTTTGCTTCTGTCAGTTGGTTTGCTCCTCTTTCTAACTCTCCCGTTCACTGATTAGAAAATAACTGAATCCGCACCCACCTGTTCTTGAAATAGGCTGATACATACACCAGATGCATTGAGGAAGAGATGGCTGCAGTTAATCCATGGCCCAAGATTCTCCTTTTCTTTTTCGTTTTGCTGTGCGCATTGTTCCAATCTTTAGCTGATGAGATTGAAGCAGACCAGCCTGTTGCTCTTTATGTGAATGCCTCTGAAGCATCATCAAAAAAGATACCGAAAACCTTATTTGGTGTATTTTTTGAGGTGAGATTGATCAGCAATCATAAAATTCTTTATTTGCTTCTTAGTTAATTGGCATCATTTATACATCTCATAGCACAGAAGCATCGTAGCCATTCCAACTTTTGTTCAATTTAATTTTCCATCTAAAAAGTGGAACATATGTTTTTTAAAATAAAGGCACATGAAATGGTCATATTGGCTATCACATATTGAGCTCATAGATGAGACACTTTGAGATATATTCAGGAGATTAATCATGCTGGAACTGGAGGACTATGGGCAGAGCTTGTCAGCAACAGAGGTCAGTGAAGTTCACTCAATCAATTCTTAGCAGGGAATCGACATAGTCTTAAATTTCAACCTCCTTTTCCTTAGTTAACAAACTGTGATCTACCTTTTCAATTATTGATGTGATCCTTCAGAAAATGAGATATTGAGTATAAGTAACCTGTGACTTACCGAGTCTTCTTAAAAATGCATGTTCCCTCAAGAGTGATTTCTTTTCCTGTTTCTCTTTTATTGTGGCAAATCTGTTTTGAGACGTTGAATGGTTTCAAAGGAACTTCTGATTGAAGTGTTTGTTGCCACATCTAGAATATTTTTTTGCTAAGTTAACTGATGCCAGAACTAGTAACTTTGAAAGAAAACTCTCTTATAAAAGAGTTAACTATAGTCAAAATTAACTTTTAATTCAATGAGAAATCTTAGTTAAAGGAATTCGAAGTACGAGGGTGTTGATTGCCCCTGGTACGGCACCCTCAAATTTTGCACTGGAGCCCAACAGGCTCACTGTCCTTACTTATGTGACAAAAATATTAGTTTCTTGTACTTCTTTCTTGCTTGAATTTTCTTCGGGCCACTATATTAACAAAAATGTTTGGTTATCTTAGAATGTAGTTAGCATGAGACAGGTTAAGTTGATTCCTTTCTGGAAACTGCAGGTTTTGAAGCTGGGGGCCCCAATGTGCCTTCAAATATTGATCCCTGGTCTGTCATTGGGAACGAATCATATGTGATTGTGTCGACAGATCGTACATCTCCCTTCGAGCGAAACAAAATTGCACTGCGGATGGAGGTGCTTTGTGACCGTGAAGGACCCAAAGTTTGTCCATCTGGAGGAGTTGGTATATACAACCCTGGCTTCTGGGGGATGGTATGACTCATTCTCCTTCAATACTCTAAAGGCCTAGTTAACTCTCTTCGGGAATGAAATAGTTTGCTAAATTTTATACAAAGATATATTAACTACTGTTTAACAGTTTATGTTGCTCCTCTTTATCTTTTAAGCACCCAAATAAGCACCATAAAATAATGTGGATGCTTCTTATGGGTTTGCTGTCTTCCTGCAACTCTCCATCGTGATTTAGTCTATACCTGTGATGACTGGAACTGAGAATGCATCTGGCAACACCATTGGGAGTATTGCAGTTATTTGACCAGGATCAAATTCTATATATTTCTGATGTTTTTGAGTTTGTGTGGAGATTAATGTCACTAATGTCTTATATCAGTTTCATGCTCATTTTTGGCTTACTTTTGCTAATTTGGCCTAATTTTATTTTGCAGAATATTGAGCAAGGGAAGACATATAAGTTGGTTTTTTACGCACGCTCATCAGGGCCCATTAATGTGTCTGTGTCAGTGACTGGGTCAACTGGACTGCAGACACTGGCTACTACTAATGTCATGTAAGAATCGTGACTCTTGCCTTATATATGTCCGAGACATCTAAGTTTTGATAATTTAACCATTTTTTCTTCTATTAAATCTTGAGTTGCACATGCTCTTCAGAGCTTCTGATATTTCAAATTGGACTAAGATGGAAGTTACCTTGCAAGCAAAAGGAAATGATGCAAAAGCAAGACTTCAACTGACAACAAACAGGAAGGGTGTCATATGGTTCGATCAAGTGTCACTAATGCCCACAGACACATACAAGGTACATACCTGATGTTAAGTTTTCCGTCATTAAATGTCACATGAATGAGGGACTACTATGTAACCAAGAAACACCAAGTTATCTGAAGTTGGACACTGTCCTGATATCTCCTCTCATTAACAGCCCAAAATAATTTAAATGTAATTAAGCCCTGATCTCTGGTTCTTTTGTTAATATATTTTATACTTCAGCCAATTTCTTCGGTTTCAGGTTACTGATTATTTATATTTAAGTTACCTGTATGATTATGGTATGTATCTAATAGAATGTTTTAATCTGTGAATATATTTGTACCTGATGGCAGCTCTTTTGGTAAACTAGTACCATAATATTGAGTTCAAGCTTTTTCTCATGGCGTAAAATGTGTATTATCATGATTCATGACCATTGATTAAGTCCACTGCTTTCTTGACACAGGGTCATGGTTTTCGCAATGATCTGTTCGAGATGGTTAAAAACTTGAAACCAGGGTTTATCAGATTTCCAGGTATGAAGCGGCCAGTTAAATTACTCTTAGGTTTCCAATTTCTTAATTACAAAGATGAACCAGTTTTGGATCATTGTTTTCAATATCAAGTTCTGTAAGATTTATCTGTTCCAACTGAAATGGGGAAGGAGGTGCCATCAGAGTAGTTCAATGGCTAGAAAATAAACATTAGATAGTTTGTTAATACAAAGAGAGCCATAGTAATAGTGTCTTCAACCTGAAAATCTTCATCACTCTTTACGAATTAATGAAGATAACCTTATTGTTGTCAAAAGATGTGTCTAGATGATCCCTTAGCTTGTCTGTAGTTTTCTATTTTTTATATAACCAGTAATTATTCTAATAATCATTGAATTTATTTGACTACTTGCTATCTTGTCACAAAGCAATGTCCAATTGCTTTGCAGCTGTTGGACTGTGAAAACCAGAAGTTGATTCTTGTGCAGATCCACTCACATTTGCCTACAACTTTTTTTGTTTCGAGTTTGTATAGGAAATTCTCTATATCATATTAGTGTTGCTATGGCTGCCTCACTTGGGATATAACATGTGTCCATGGTACCAGGTGGTTGTTTTGTTGAAGGTGATTGGTTAAGAAATGCGTTTCGCTGGAAGGAAACTATTGGTCCCTGGGAGGAGCGGCCTGGGCATTTTGGTGACGTTTGGCATTATTGGACTGATGATGGGCTTGGCCATTTGGAGTTTCTCCAGGTAAAATTTATAATTTCATTGTTCATCAAGGTTGGTCGACATGAATAAGTGCTGTTGTCCGCACCATCTCTCTATCATTTTGTCCGTTTTTAACATAATTCTTCTGCAGCTTGCTGAGGACTTGGGTGCATCACCAATATGGGTGTTCAACAATGGTACATTTCATACAACATAAAAAATGTCTCCTTCTATGATTGCTTGTGGATTTCAACTCTTAACTTCTCTCTTTGTAATGTATTGTGATATTCAGGAGTCAGCCACAATGACGAAGTTGAAACTTCCAGCATCGCCCCTTTCTTACAAGTACTGGTTTAAACTCCCTATTTTGTTTTAGTGATGTTTGTAAATCGTAAAGTTTTCTGCGTGGAAATTCTGTTCTAGCTACGAATTTGATCATTTTCTAGTCAGTATAGCAAGTTGTGTATCTGAAAAGTTATTTACTTTACTCATTAACTGCAGGAAATATTGGATGGTCTTGAGTTTGCAAGAGGATCAGCTCATTCGAAATGGGGTTCTGTTCGAGCAGCGTTGGGGCACCCTGAACCATTTGACCTGAAATATGTTGCAGTGGGGAATGAGGATTGTGGAAAGAAATATTACCTGGGTAAAAATATTTTTTACTTCTTATCCTTCAATAGAGTAAATCAATATGCACATATTGAGAAACCAAAAGAATAAATCAAATCATATAAATTGCTTACTTCTTCAAGCATGCTAAGTTAAGTCTTCTTAGTTAATTTAACAAGAGATTTGAGTTATAAACATTGCTCATTTTGTTTTATACTTCAATTTTTTAGATTCTCTTCAGTTCAATGCCAAAGTAGAAACTTGATCATTGTATATATACATTGTTATTGAGAGCCGGTTGTCTCCCAAATTTATCGAAAGCATTTTCTGATGACTCAGGCAACTACCTCAAGTTCTATACAGCAATTAAAAGTGCTTATCCAGACATCAAAATAATATCGAATTGTGATGGATCGTCCCAACCACTGGACCATCCAGCCGACTTTTATGATTATCATGTAAGAATGTATCGTACTCGTACTTACTGCATACCTGTATCTATTACTTATCTTGTATTTCCACGTTGACAGATATATAGCAGCGCGAGTAGTGTCTTTGGGACAGCTCAAAAATTTGATAAAGCCCCGCGAAGTGGTCCAAAGGTTTGCTTTTGATGTTTGTAAATTTAAAGTGCTATGCAAGTTTGGTGCAGGGTCAAATGCTTAGACGATGTTGTGATGAACGGTGCAGGCGTTTGTGAGCGAGTATGCTGTGACTGGAAACGATGCTGGCAAAGGCAGTCTTCTAGCAGCAATCGCTGAAGCCGGGTTTCTTATCGGGCTTGAAAAGAACTGGTAATGTCGCCTATTCCAAAACATATAACTCAGAAGTGCTATTTGATTGATCAAAACTTCTCTTTCCTCCTCCTCTTGCACAGTGATGCTGTCGAGATGGCAAGTTACGCGCCTTTATTTGTAAATACCAACGACAGGACGTATGTTTGGCTCGCTCTTCTGGTCTAAATTCTCTTGTCTCGATTAGATTTTGCACCCGAGTATCTCACGAGTAGCTGCATTTTGCTTTAGGTGGAGTCCGGATGCAATCGTGTTCGACTCAAACCGTGCCTACGGCACTCCTAGCTACTGGATGCAACAGTTCTTCAGAGAGTCGAACGGGGCCACTCTCCTCAGCTCTTCCCTTCGATCCAACCCTTCGAGTTCCCTCATCGCTTCTGTCATCACTTGGAAAGATGCAGAAGACAAGACACACCTGAGGATAAAGGTGCGTTGTCCAAACATCTCAAACCAATAAAACTAATAGAATATTGGAAAGTTAATGAGATATTGAATCTTCTTCCCAGGTGGTGAATTTTGGAAGCAGCAATGTGACACTTCAGATATCGATCGATGGGTTGGAGGTGAACTCGATACAGCCATCCGGGTCGGCCAAGACCGTGCTGACATCGGGCAACGTGATGGATGAGAATTCGTTCGAAGCTCCTAATAAGGTACGTACACAGACCAACCACAAGACAGCAGCATTGAAGCTGTGTATGTCCTTCTGGTTTCTCCTGCTGCATTGCATCCTTGTGGTTTGAATGTAAGAACTCATTCGTGTTTTCGTCGGCGTGTAGGTGGTGCCGATGAAGAGTCAGCTGGAGGAAGTAGGGGAGGAAATGGACGTGGTGGTGTCTCCACATTCATTGACAGCAATCGACTTGTTAATAAACCCCAACCTTATTAGAACTGTGGGATCTGATTCTGATTCTGCTCATGTCTCTGCTTTCTGATCATCCCATCCTATCCTATCCTGTCTGAATGATTTATAATTTAATAATAATTATTTTTATAATTGTGTTATCATCTCTTTTTCTTTCATCCATGTTTTGACTACAAAATATTATTTATACAATTAAAATCTTATTAATTCGGAATCTGAAAGATATTTCAATTCTTTTATTAAGACTCGAAAATAAATTCTCAATTCATGAACTAAAAAAAATATAAAATTCTTAATATAGGACTCATGTTCTTGATTGAGATTTTAGAATCTTTTACATGTTGAATTGATTTTTTTTTTAGCTAATTAAACTATCTTTTATAATATTCTTATTATATATTATTTAATTTTTGTTTGAGTTTTTATATATACTAGAATTATACCCGTGCGTTGCACGGATTTTTTTTTGTACTTATATTTAAATTTTAAAATAAGATAATATATTTATATTAACATTATATTTCATCCAAAAAAACCTAAGTATTATAAATATTAAAAAAATATTTTATTATTTAAAAATTGTATAAAGAATACTAAATAAGGATATAAGTTTATAGAATATAAGTAGTATTTCTCATATGAATAAAAAAAATCCAGTTGAATAATAATATAATCTAAAATGCATTAATAATATATGTGGATATATTAAATTCGCAATATATTTAATTAATCTTTGTTATCTTGTATATAAAAAATCACAAAGCTTACATATTATTCAAAATACATATTTTTAATGAAAGTGTATGGATCCTAAACTTGGTAATATTAAACTTGAATTTGCGTAAAAAAAAATCATTATTATTATTTAAATTTGGAACATGGGTAGGAAAACACAATAAATAAAAATTTTGTTAATTGAAAATATAATCATCTTAAAAAAATGAATAAATAATTGCCAAACATGATAGAATTAATTAATATATTTTACTTGACATTACAAGCTTTTCGAAAATTTTGGAGGGCAATCTATGGAACTCCATTAGTATATTATATAGATGATTTGAATTAGAAAAATAGGAAGAGACATTAATAAAATTAAAAGTTGGGCAATTTTTTGGAAAGTAGTTAGAATAGTGTTGCAATAGGCCCAACTAAAAAGGAAGTCGCTTAAGACATAGGTCTTAAATCTTGGTCAAAGCCCTTTAAATCTTACTAACTAAATCTAACACATAATCCTTTAATAATTACTAATAATTGAATCTAAACGTTTATTCGGTCCATAATCTACAACTGTCTCTTATTCTTTAAGGGAAAACAAATTATATTCTTCCCAAATTACATTTTCTTTATTCGTAATTTTTATTATTTCAAGCGCATTCATTAATCATTAGCACTCTACCATGCTAAAAAATCTCACCAATTATTAGGGGGAATTTTTAGCAAAGATTTCTCAATGACCTCCATATTAATTACTCAAAAATTCTAAAACAAAGTTTTTTTTAAAAAAAAAAATAAGAAGAAGAAAATTGTGGAAAAGGGCATTGAAATTGAACTATTTGGTGGGTGAGTTTACCACTTTAACCTTGTGAAGGCATCTCATTCCCCTTTTCCTCCATTGTTTTGTTGTGGTAGAAAGTTTTTGCTTTCTAACTAGTTTCACTAATTTATAACATTTTCAGCAAATTGTCATTTTCAAAGGGGTGATATTGTAAAAGCAAGTCTACCCCCCATATCACACTATTATGATTCGTCATTAAAAAGATTGAATGAAAAGGCGGTACCAATTTAATGAAAGGATCCCAATTCAAGAAAATGGTCCATAATAATGGACAAAATCATAGAAATATAGGATATATTCATTTTTCTCTTCGATTTATTCATTTATTTTTAATTTTCATTGCAGAAGTGAAATTTGTACGAGGATTTAGGTTGTCTACTTGTGTTTTTAGTCAAAACCATTTGTGTCGTGTGACTAAGCCTACCTGTCCACTCCCACCCCACCCAACCCCACCCCCACCGGCCCCCACCACCAAACTGCACAAAAACCATTTTCATCATCCCCTTCCCAATAAGTTCCTCCACCAGTCTTCACCCCCACCATTCCCCAGCTCAGGCCCTCCACCCCCGCGCCTCCGCCGTCACCATCTTTCTTTTCACTCTCCTTTGTGAAATTTTTTTTTCTTTCTCTAGCGATGAACCAAGAATCCCCGCTGCCTTTGCTAACTGGAAACTCGGTGGCCACCTCCTTTTCACGCCCTTTTGCCAGAATATCCACCAACTCGGACCGAAATAGAATCTTGATTGATGTGGAGCCCGGGAATTACGGTAATGAAGATGATGGCGAAAGTGATGATTCTTCAGCTCCGCTGGGTAGAGATTGTGGCTACTCGAGACCCTTTTTGTTTCTTGACATGATGTGGAACTTGGCATTCGTGGCGGTGTCTGTTTTCGTGCTGTTGGTCACTGTTCGAGAGCGGCCTTCTACTCCTTTGAGGTTGTGGATTTGCGGCTACGCCTTGCAGTGTCTCCTGCATGTGGGGTTTGTGTGGGATGAGTACCGAAGTCGTAACCTTGATGATGGCTTTGGCGATCATGGTGGCGCCCAAGAGAGCTATTTTCCAAGAGTGTTTTTGTGCTCTGCTTTCTGTCACAACAGGTACTTTTTTTTTTCTTTTTTTTTTTAAAGTTATCTTGGACTTATATGATCATGATTTTTTTGAAGGTGTCTTCATTTTATTATGTGATTTTTTTGGGGGGTTTGTTCTGGTTTTGGGTTTATGATATTATTTGATGTTGCTGCCTATTTTACAAGGCAAAAAAAATGACAGATATGGGAATTACTCTTCAGGTGTTGACTTTATTTTGTTGTGTGTTATTTAGTTCTATCGTTTATTTATAGGAGTTGTTCTAAGATGCTGATGAGAATTAGCATGAAGCTTATTTATGGGGAAATTATGTCTAATTTGGTTGCTTATCTAGAGTGGGTTTTTTTTTTTTGGGGGGGGGGGGGGGATGGGATATTGCTGTGTTTGTATTTTTGGTTGAATTTTGAGTATTCTTTGCTGCATATATCTGTTCAGTATTTTAATTAGATTTATTTCCTCTTAAGATTTGAAGTCTCTAAGTAATTATGATCTTCATCTATGTAAAGGTGGCCAAGTATAGAAGTTGAATTTAGGGAGTAAAGACATTGGCCTCTGTTTTCTTGGCATTGATTTGGGACTAAATTGTATTGTTGTTCATAGTGTAACTCATTATTTATTGTTTACGGCGTATTATTAGGTCCTACATCTCTTGCAGATGTTTTGCAATAAGCTTGACTGTATTCTACATCAAGCTTAACTCAGAAATATGACTTAGAAGTTAGAGCTATGTTGAGTAGGAATTGAGGTACAGATTTGATTAAACATGTGCATTCTACAATAATTTGTCAATATGAACATTTTTATTACCTCAACACAACCTATGGACTGTTAATAGTTAATGTATGTGCAAGTGGAGTTCTCTATGCAGTCATCTGGCCCAAGATGCTGCATTCAAATCTCTCTCGGAACGTATACTTATGCACATGAATGATAGATGAGGCAATGACTGTTTAGTTATTGATAGTAATGAAGATTCATTCCAATCCAGAAAAAAGCAAAAATAAAAACATGATTTAATAGCACATAATTGGTATTAGGAAGTTTATAGATGAGTGTTTGTAGAAGTAATGATTGGTTGGTATTAGTGGCACATATTTGCATGTGTTGTAGTGATTATTATTTCCTTAGCTCTACCATTTCTCATTTTTTTAAGCTTGATGAGACCAGAAAAATGATATGGAAGATAGCATTGCTCCTAGTTATAAGTTTTTCGTTGTCGCCATCGTAATCACTGAGTTCCATGCTATGTACTGATGAAGTTATGGTCCATTGTTGAGTCATCATAACTAACGACTGAGCGAATTCGAATCATGAGTTTCTGATTCTTGAAATGTTTCTGATTCTTTTGAATTTTTGTTAAACCCTTTCCTTCCTCATTTTCAGCGTCATCAAGAAGTTGGAGTCCATTAATACCATTGTTTCATCTGCCTGGTGGGTTTTTGGTTTCTATTGGATAGTAATAGGCGGCCAGCCGCTTCTGCAAGACTCTCCTCGTCTTTACTGGTATTCTTCGCTTACTCCCTTAAACACTTCAATGCAGTCAAGTATCAAAACCGGCACATAAACCAACTTTGTCTGTACAAGAACTATGAATACGAATCCCTGAAAAGTGGGCTCTCTAAACTGCAGGTTGTCGGTGGTCTTTCTAGCTTTCGACGTGTTTTTCATGATCTTCTGCATTGCAATGGCCTGCATTATTTTCCTCCTGCTGTTCTGTTGTTTCCCAATCTTAGCAACAGTTGCCTATGCAATGACTATTGGAGACGGAGCCTCTGAAAACGATATCAGGTCTCTTCCCAAGTATTTATATCGGCCTCAACATTCTGTATTCGAGAATGAAAAGGAACAAGAAGTTAGTTTAACTGCACAGGAGGGCAAAAGTATCTCCATGGAAGAGCTTGTTCTTCATCCAGAGGATTCTGTAAGTATCAATCCTCTCTCATCCGTGTTTGCACGAGCTACGTTCCATTTATATACCAACTACCAATGCCTCTTCTGAAGTTTAAGTTTGATGCAGGAATGCTGCATCTGCCTTTTCAAGTATGTAGATGGAGCAGAGCTCTGCACCCTTCCCTGCAACCACCATTTCCACCACAAATGCATTACCAAATGGCTCCGAATCAACGCAACCTGCCCTCTCTGCAAGTTCAACATTCTCAGAGGCGATACGTTGGTCTAAGTCTAACCGGCCCCAACCAACACCTATTACGGCATTAACTCTCACAGGATCAAAACAAAGATCAGAGGAAAACTTGCTGCTAATCTGCCAGCCAATGTACAGTGGAAAAAGGTGAACCGTTCTCGATTCGTATATGTTAGATGTAGCTTGTAAGAAGATAAGATCCACATCTACTTAAGGTAGCTCGAGTTTGATACATTCGAAGAAGGGCTGTGTTAGCAATCAGTCGTGGTAGTAGAAATTAACAAAGCAACTTGTTGCTCTGTTTGAGGCTTTCCAATATAGCTTGATGAGTGAGTTGTAACTTCATTATGTTGTTGATGTTGAAGGTCTCAATCATTGAACAATCACATTTCAAAAAAAAAAGTCCAGTTTTTCAACTGATAAATGCAAGATGGGTTATGGAAGTAGACATTTCTCCTAACACAATTGTTTATGGAGTTGGTGGTTTTAGTCAAAACCAAATACCAGCTGCCTATCATCATATGCTTTTCATGATCTCACGAAATATTTAGTCAAAAGTTGACAACAGAAAGAATCAAGAAAAGCAAAATGGGTGTTCAGACCAGAGTTGTCAAACCTCAATGTTACATACAAAGTGTATGATTAGTCCAAAGTTAACCTCTAGAAATTGGTCTTCCCTCAGTCTCCAAGTGCTAGGATCTATCCACATCACAGCATACAGTTCACAACTATTCCGGCGGCATTCTTCCGTCACCGGAAAAAATGGGACTGATAAAAATCTCATTCAAAGACCACGGTTCAGGCAGTTGTTGTAAAATACGGGCTAACCGTTCCGAAAACAGCTTGTTCGGTGCTTAATACGTTTTTAAAATTAATCGGTATCTAGGCGGCTCCTCGATTATACGGGCTAATTATAAAGGCTAGGCGGCCAAGGTGGATGTAGCACCCAGACCCAGAAGTAGGATCCGGACGCTACCGAAGAGACACAAAAGAAAGAAAGAAAGAAAGAAAACTACAATTGTTCTTTTTGTTTTTATATCAATTTGACACCTGGACGAATCACAATAAGTATGTATGAAGTTTACTAGTCAAAATGCCAAATAAGAAATGCATTTGACAAGTCAAAGAACTAATTATAACCTGGATATAAAATTGTGATTCAATTAACAATCAAGTGTCAAGAACATAAAAGACCAATTGAAACTGGTGCAACAATTTATTAGTCAACAAAATGATCAATACATTGACTAATTAAAAGTAACCAATAAACATATAACATATTTTCTCGATATCAACAATCATATTCAAATCAAGGGCACCAGGTGGCCATTAAAAAAAACACAAGGACATAAGTTCAAGAGTTCTAATAAACGGAAGCATAGATACAATAGCATATTGTTGACCGATTCTTTATGAGCAAAAGAATAATTATATACATCATAAGTTGACTAGACAAAGCTAAAAGAATAAGTTAACTTCTCAAAAGAATAAGGATAGGTCCCAACGTCCACCACGGCAGCCTGCTCTCGTCATGTACCTGAAAACATTTTAAAATATTTGGGCTGAGCGCAAAGGGCACTCAGTGGGTGTTTCCCTTTTGCTATAAACAATAATGTCCAGTCATAAATATTTTACATGCTAAAACATTTAACATATCATATGGCATCACAAGCCCATATCATAATTTTGAAGAACATAATGGATTGAACTCAATGTGATCACATCATAACATATATTTGTGCTTGAAAGCAACATAATTGCACCGAAGTGCCATATTTGCACCGAAGTGCCATATTCGGATATCCTTAGAGTTCATACAATCCATAGCATATTGAAAACATTTGAGAGCATGCTTGACATGGACATGAATTTTATAAAATAAACACGGTTTTAAAATGAAAGTCACGTGTTAGTTTAGAAATCACCCACCTCTTAGCTTAAAGCTGAAGCTTTACTCTCTATGAAAACACCCTAAGCATGTTGTTTCTGATTAGGGCCTACATAATTAAAACTAAGTCTAAGTATCTTGATAGAAATATAAACCGAACTAAAATATAAAGACTAATCTAACTACTAAAGCTCTTATAATGAAACTCGATGTAAGTTAAAAAACAAAATAGAAGGAGTTTCAAGAATAGGAACTTGGATGACAATATAAATTACTAGGAAGTTGAATGTCAATATGGATGATATGGACGGGGCTAAAATATTTATTTAGTACAAGGAAAAAAATAATTAAAACTCATTATAACAAACTAGGACTTGAACACAAACCTCTCACATAATCTATATTATATTTACTACTAGATCTTATAATACTTTCAACAAAATATCATAAGATCTGAATTAACCTTCAAATAGTATATTTAAAAATTTAATATAAAACACAAATATATTTAAAGAAAAAGATTTAAACACCTCACTAATTACCATATTAATATAATATTTTCCATTAAACTATCATAGAACTTATTAAAATTTACTATATAACTTAATCAATTAACAAAATAATTTAAAAGAAAACATTTAAACTCACACAAAACTACTCACGCACACACACAGTCACACACACCAACACACGCATACACACAAACAAGAAATAGAGCACACACACACCACACACCATACACTCAGCTCACCACCACACACCCACACATACAACATCAACACACACCTGCATACACACGCATACATACAAACACAACACACAGAGCACCCACATATATACATCACACACTTCAACATTCAAAGAAATTTAAACTAATACTATAATTTTTTTAAAAAATATAACTCTAAATCAGTAAATCATATAAATATCAACTTTAAAATCTAGATTTAAGTTAGAACAATATAAATAAAATCAACAAAAACGACAAATAATTATTCTAAATAAAACAGCCCCAAAATCATGAAATTAAACATGCTTAGAACAAGAAAACTAAAGGTAAGCATGTTAGAGAAAGGATTTTAGTAGATAGGGTTTAAACCCACTTCTTGAACATGAAAATTTAAGTGCCCAACAACTCAAAGTATATAGGAGATAGTTGGTTAGAAGGAAGAAAATCAAGAGAGGAGCTCGAAATATGTAGGGAGGCTGGACAGCGGCAACGCCGGTGGTAGGGTATGGATTTACGAGAGATAGAGAGGAGAGGAGAAAGAGAGAGGTGTACCTGCTTGTGGTGGAGGGAGAATGAGGAGAAAGTGAATTGGGATAAGATATTTTTATTGTGTTTAAGGAGAGGAAAGTAATAATAATAATAATAATAATAATAATAATAATAATAATAACAGATTACTTTATTTACTTAATTGGGCTACAATAAGAAAATTAATAATATGGTCTAAATCAATTTCAAATTAAGTAAACTAAAATTTTAGAAACTCGCATCGATCAATACTATATTCTAGAGGGTTCGCTCATCTCGATTCAACTAGAATTAGGCCTCAAATTAAATTCATAGCTTATCGGGCTTAGGGCACAAAAGGCCCAACATCTAGAAATAATTCGCCCTTATCATCTCAAAAGCCCAATAAGAAATTTAATATCTGGAAAAGGCCCAAAAAAATCAAGCCCGTAGTTAAATATACATTTTGGGGTGTTACAGTGGAGATTATGCGTTTTTTTTTCCTGTTTCTGAATTAATTTTTAAAAATATAAACTAAAATGAAAAGTAATAAAATTGGATAGAATTTTCAGCAAATCACATTTGTTCATGTCAAAATTTCTTTGTGAATTCAAACAAATAAAATATGGCCTTATATAAGCAGAAACATTAAATTGAATTGATTAATCTTTCTTGATATTGTCAACCTTATTATTGAGATAATTTAAACTTTAAAATGTTAAGAATATTTATACTTCTTTTTTTTTATATTATCCTTTACATTTATTTTGGATATTTGAATTTTGAAAATAATCTTCGATATAATATTTCACATTTTCCATCTCTTATATTTTATATATGATACAAAAATATATTTGCCTGCCTAGAAACCGCCTATACCCCGCGTAGATCGTCTAAACGCTAGGTTCTATATGACTGCCCGACTTATCGTATTCTACAACCTTGGTGCAGGCAAAGAATCCAATTCCATCTAAAAAACAACTTGTGATAATATAATGAAAGATGATACTGTAAAATCAGATATACATTAACCAAGAATGAAGTCTAATGTCAAAATGATGGAACTGAGATAGAAAAAAGTAAGACAAGAAGTGAGCAGCAAACCGGCAAAATTCTACAGAGAATGCCTAGACATTTTTATTCTTCTTCATCTTAGAAGGTGGCCATCTTCCCTTCTTCCTCAAGTGGCGCTTCCTCAACAGCCTTTTCCTCCTCAGCCTGATCTTCTTCGCCAGTTTCATTTTGAGCTTCTGCTGATCCAGTTCTTGAATCTTGGATTGCAAAGGTAGGTTCTCGACGGACGTGCTCTTCTCTTTGCTCTCTGAAGGAGGGGCGGGACTAGACTCCGGAGTAGTGGAGTCTGTTCCATTGACATCCGAGGTTGCTTTGATGATCAATGCACTTCTATTGTTAAGAACAAAGGGTGCTTGAATTCGGCCTCCCAAATAGGATTTTTGGTGCAGAGCAATGGCCTTGAAGCCTAACACAAAAACATTTGCAGTATAATTCAGAAATGTTCACAACTCCATTGGTGGATGCAGTTTGCTAAGGCTAGCAAAGCAAAGAAAGAGCAATATGGGTTCTAAATCCATATCTCGAAAACATTTATAATCACCATGCAACAACTTAGGCTGCTCATATACTGAGATGAAAGCAGGAAAAAAGCAATTTTTATTATTATTATGATATATCTTCATAAGATGAGCAATGGAACAAACCATAATGAAAATGCAGACCACATGCTTGAGAAAAGACCACAAAGATAAACCCTACTAGCACAGGGGCATCCAACAAAATACAGTCACTTAATTGATACGATGACACAATCAATATGGTAGATATGAAGTAATAGCTAGTAAAAACATGAATCAGTCGAAGAAGATAACATATTTCACCCTTCCTCAGCAACCAGATCAAATGCCACTCATACCCAAAAGAAATTTTCAATTTTTTCTTCCGTATACCTAACAAACAAGAAAAAAGAAAGCTCCACGAAATCTGGAATACAGCAATCACAATGTAAAATGCAAATGTATTTATATGGTAAAGAAAAACTCGAAAATTCTTCCGAAATTGGGGGTAGCACGACTACAACTACTAATCAAGGCATTCTAATTTCTAAGACAGAAATTGCACTTACAAGGGATAGCAGAAGTTCTGGCAGTTGAAGATGAAGTGGGACAGAGAGAGGGGAGAGGAGATGAGAAGAGGAGAGCCATTGCGCCAATCTTTTCCAAGTCTGGATAAGCCTTTTTCACAGTTTTTATTCTTTTTTTTCTTTTTTTGAATATCGATAAAATAAAATAAAATGATTGTGAAAATAACTTATTTACTTTTCCTCCACTCAACTATCTCAAAATGATAATTGTCCCTACAAAAACCTTCAAATCGGAATTTGACCCCCTATTATTTAACTAATGCACCGTTTAACCCCTGTGTTTATGGATGGAAATCATATTCAGCTATTATTAAACGCTTATTATAACTGAGATATTACTATTATATTTCTGTTAAAACGAATATTTTTTAATATTATTTTTGCTTTTATTACTTGAATTAAAAAATAAACTATTTCTCTAAATTTGAATAAATACAGAGTTGGGATCGATTTGATTGATTTGCTGCACAAATTATATAACAAAATAATTTAGCAAAAATGCTAAAACCTTGTTGAAGGAAGTTAAATAAATACACAGTGAAAATCTCTTCGCCGGAGGTAGAGTCGGCTGCTCCGGCGGTATGAGAATCTTGAACAAAGCCGCCGGCGCACCTCATTTTCCATTTTCTAGAGGGCCGTTCACCGCCGTGGTCCAGATCCGTTTCAAGAAACCCGCCAACACAGCCCAGACCCGTCTAGAGACCCGATCCCTCGACCCGAAGCTCGACCGCGTCGCCTTCCACCACCGCCGCCTCTCCCTCGTCCTCAGCCTCTACAATCTCGTCTCCAGCAAGAAACGCGGCCCCTTCGTCTCCCTGAATCTACTGACCCGATGGGCCCCACTCGCCGGCGTCAACACCCTCACCCCGGGCGAGTTTCTGCGTAAATACCCGCATATCTTCGATGTATTTACGCACCCGGTGAGAATGAACCTGTGCTGCTCGTTCACTTCGAAATTCGTCGAATTGCTGAAGCTGGAAGATGAGATTCTGAGCGAGATGGAAGATGCGAACGTGGTAAAGATTAGAAAGATTCTATCCATGTCCGTGAATGGGAGAGTTCACATACACGCGATCAGATTGATGAGAAGGGAATTAGGGTTGCCCGAAGAGTTTAGGGATTCGATAATCAGGAAACACAGTGAGATATTCAGGATGGTAGATCTGGAGGTGGTGGAATTAATTGGTTGGGATGATGAGAAAGAAGGGAGAGTGTGTTTTGCAGCGGAGGTAGAGAAATGGAGGGAGAGAGAATTCAGGGAGAAATGGCTGAGCGAATTCGAGACGAAATATGCATTTCCCATTAGTTTCCCAACAGGGTTCAAGATAGTTGCAGGGTTGAAGGAGAAGGTGAAGAACTGGCAGAGGCTTTCCTACGTGAAGCCTTACGAGAGGATGGAAAAAGTTCGAGTGCGCACGTGTGGAGGAGTCGAGAGGTACGAGAAGAGGGCTGTGGGAGTCATCCATGAGCTTCTGAGCTTGACGGTGGAGAAGATGGTGGAGGTGGAGAGATTGGCTCATTTTAGGAAGGATCTTGGGATCGAGGTGAATTTGAGGGAGGTTGTATTGAGGCATCCTGGGATATTCTACGTAGCAACACGAGGGAAATCTCAGATTGTGTTTCTTAGAGAAGCTTACAAGGGAGAGTGTTTGGTTGAGGCGAATGATGTTTATGACATTCGGAGGAAAATGGTGGAGCTTATGATGTTGGGCTGTCGGAATACTAGGGAGTTGAAAGAGCAAGACGAAGATGGAGATGGAGATGATAAACAAGCTGTAGTAGTCGACACTGAAAATGCTAAAGATGGTGATTTTGTTATTCCAATCTTGGAGAGCTTTTCTCACAACGATCAAAGAAGATGATGATTTGATCAAGTGACTTTGTATTATCTTAGAGAGAGAGTTCATTCTATATTCTATGTAGGGTTGGTAATTCGTGCGTGTTGGGTCGTTATCGTGTCAACACGATAGTGACACGACTCATTAAAGTTCGACACGAATGTGGTCCGTTAAAGATATGCTCAAAATGAACACGACACGATCAATTAAGCCTCAAACATGATGACAGACACGACACGAATATAATACTGACTTATTAGGAATCCGATCTGATAATACGATATTGACCTGTGAAAAGTGTTAAATTAAGTTCATAAATGATAACATAATAGTAATAATAAGAATAATAAAATAAAAAATATTATTTATCAATTTCTTAGTGGGTAATATGAACACGACACAAATATGATACAATATTTTATAAGATAATATGAACACAATACATTATCTAATAACACGAACACCACAAAAATTTCATGTTCTTATTGGATCAGCACAATAATGATGTGAATCCATTAAAGCTCAACACTAACCCATTATTATCATGCGAGTTCTTATCGAACTATCGTGTGTCGAGACAAAAATTGTCACCCCAAATTCTCTGTGGCTAGCTCATCAAGTGAATCATAAAGCTTTATTCATGTACGAAAGCAATACCACACATTAAGGTTTTAAGCTATATGAAAATGAAGCCTTCGTACATAAGCTGCATTAAAATACAACTAGCAAACATTCCAAAAACCAACTAGCATCACCTTTAAAGTAAAAACAAAAGAAACCTGCTACAAACAATCCAATTGCGAATCAGATGAACATATGCAGTTCCGGCCGAGAGAACACATTGTTCTCCTCATCCTCCAGCACAGGATACGAGGCGACGAGCGCGTCCTGGGCACCGATGTAGAGCGAATTATAGATTTTCCAGTAAACTTCTCGAACCTTCCTTGCCGGATGGAACAGCCCCTGAAGACAGTAGTTTAGCACAACTGCCGCACCCAAAGCCACCCTCATGCCTTCTATAGCTTCCATGACAGCATTAATGACATGAGGCGAAGTCTCGAAGATGTTGGGCCAGACATAGTTCATGAGGTGGATCAGAGCATCCTCACATCCCAGACCCGCAACTCCAAGAGCCATGTGCTTGACTGCCGAAGCTGCGGTTTGTCTGTGAACCAAATCCCTGTCCATGAGAGCATCCTCCAGCAGTGGGGTCACTGCATATATATAGTCCTTCCCCATTTCACCAATATATTCAAAGAGGAAGGACAGTGACTTCAGAACACCATTCTGCACGTTGAGCTCGGGGACACGGTACTCATTCATCAAAGCAGGGAGGACCGTGAAAGGCGAGCATGTTTCTGCAACAATTGCAATGGCGACAGTTGTGCACACACGGTTTTGACGTTCCTGGACCTTGAGGTTGTTCAACAATGTTGCAAGAACATCTTGCGGGCCGATTGCCTTGGCAATATAGCCGAAAGTATTCACAGTTGCTCTGCGGATACCCTTTTTGTGTGCTTTCAGCATCTCCAGGAGCTCAAAGCATATCCTCATCCACTCCCTTGCAGGAACAAATTCAGCTCCACGATCCGCAATTCTTCCAACGAGATCAATGCAATTCTCTTGGACTTTCTCGTGACGATTCTTCAATATCGGAGTTAACCGAGGAAGTAAATCCTTGATAGGTGGAGTCATCTTAGTCATACCAATAACATTGACGATAGCCTTGAGAGCACCCAGTATAGAACCCAAGACCTCTGGATATTCCTCTCCCAGATACTCGTACAATACAACACCAAGATGGCCCATCAGTTGTTCTTCACCACACTGTTTCATAACCACCGCGATCCTTGATATAAGATCGGCTGCTTGCTGTCTCACTTTGGCACTCTTATTGTTCAGCCGCCATTTTATGGTACCACATATCTGGGGAAGATATGGCTTCACTCTCTGCCCAAGGGAATTCACAACAGCACCGAAACCGTTGAGCATGACATTGGCATCATCACTGGTCTGCTCTTGGAATGCATAAAGAATACCATCAATTAATAGCTCCTCCAAGCGTGCATCAATATCAGATGCCCCCAGATTGGCAACCACTTTCTCAATTGTTTCCATTACCATCCGTCTATAAGGCTCACTTTCGTCTTTCAGATCTTCAACGATTCTGCCAACAATATCAGCAACCCCAACTTTGTTAGCTATCTCTACCGTTGTTTCAACAAGTTGCTTATAATTTCTTCTATCCAAGGCCATCCTCCGGACCCAAAAGTTACGGAAGAACTCGGGAAGAATATCATTCCTAATGTAATCTGCCTCCACACCTTCAGTACTCACACACTGCTTCACCACTTTCAGCACAATCTTCTTCATTTCTTCATCTGGAGACTGGAATTCACGAATCAAAATAACCATGACTTCCTTCGTATAGTAGCTCGCGTATATAGCATCCATGAGTGGTATGATGAAACCGATGGCCTTAAGGAAGGCAGCAAGTACTTTCCCACGATGGGACCTGATTCCCTTCCATAGAGGTTTCAACACGGAGTCAAAGCTTTCAATACCATAGGGGGCAGCAGCCTCAGCAAGTGCAGCCAAAGACAGAGCTGTTATTGTTCTGACTTTCTGATTCTCATCATTAAGCCCATGCTCAATAATCTCAACAAGGGATCTCAAGTGCGGAAGAACTGCACACCCAATTAAAATAGCAATCTGCTGCACAATCTTGATACCAGTGTGACGAGCTTGCCATGATTTCTTACTCTGACAGACAGCTTTCAAGAATGGCAATAAGGCAGGTATCCCAAGGGCAGAGGCGACAACACTAAAAGCTCTTGCAGTGGTATTTCTGACATACTCATCAATGTTATCAATATCTGGACGCATAGCAGCAATCATAGTGGCCAACCCAGCTGCCTTGCTCAGATTTGAGATGATCTCTCTGCCTTCTACACGGGCATAGTAATCCTCATCAATCAACAAAGGCTCAATAACCACTAAAATTTTGTGGACATATGGACGAACCAGTTCATCCAACTTGTAGAGCACCCTATCAATAACTTTCACCAACAAGTGTCTCTCCTGGTCTTCTAAAGTAGGCTGCATGAGCAGCGGCAGAATACGGTTGAACAGAGGCCCAGCACCAAATTCCCTCGCCTTATCCGTGAGCTGTCTCAAAGCAGTTTTCCTCTGAGGAGGAGTGCCATTTTTAACTTTGAGCAAGAGCTTCATGATCTTTCGCTCTTTCTGCTCTTCTGGAGATAGCTCTTCTTCATCTTCCTCATTTAGCAGTGAACCAAAGTACTGATAATCCTCAGGTTTCATAAACGGCAAACCTCCAGGCAATTCTTTGGGCACATCAAACTGTTGTCCTCGATTCTCCTCAGGAATGTTATAAAGTGGAGTCCCCATTGGTGTGGGTGTAGCAAGAAGTTTCCGAGCAGGAGTTCTGATAGGAACATAGGAGGCAGGGGGTTCCAAAATCTTGTAGCCATCTTCTGGAAACATTGAATCCAGCTCCTCGTCAGTCAATGGCCTATTCCTTTCCTCAATATCCTTCTCCCACCTTAATAGATTATACTGTTCAGGGGTCATCGCGCTGCGCATAATAGCATTTGGCGTGGGAGTAGCCATGTCAACAGCCCCGAAAGGAGTGACACCAGGGGTATAGGCTGCAGCAGGCGTCGCACCTGGTGTAGCACTACCCATAGTGGCTGGAGTCTCATCCCACCTCGATCTCTGCCGTTTCGGAGTTGGGGTGGCCATCCCCAGTTTAGGTGTGGCATCCCAAGCCATTCCTGCAGGTGTTGCACCAGGGGTAACACCTCCAGCAGGAGTTGCATCTGAATCATTCAAGCGGCCAGGAGTAGGAGTCTCATCCCATCTATTTTTCCTAGCGAGCGAGGGTGTTGCATCCCCAATCCTCCCAGGCGTTGGTGTTGCATCCCACCTCCCAATTCCAGGTGTTGAGTCGGGCATATCCCAATCAGATGCTGCCTTCGCCTTCTTCGTACCAGTATTCTCATCCTGGGACATATCCCATCTATTCCTCTTCTTTGGCTTCTCCACATCTTTATCCTTCTCCTTCTCCTTCGCCTCCTCAGCTTCCTTCTTCCTTTTTGCGATCTCCCTCTTCACCTCATCTTCCTTACGCTTCAAAGCTTCTTCCCTCATCACATCAGCATATGTCCTCACGTCAGGGCCAGGAGTCTTGTCCAGAAATGGATCGTTCCTCTCTGGAGAAATAATCCTATTTAACCTTCTCCTCCTATAATCATCTTCGCGGTCAATAATCTTGCCTGGCTGCTTGAACCCAGGATTTTCATCCTCTTCACCACCTCTCAGAGGCTCCTTGAAAAATTGCTTCGGAGCAGTAAATGATGCCATCTTTCGAGCAATTTCATTCTCAGCCGGATCCAAGTTATCCTCATCTTCATTCACAGCAATAGATTGCTCGTAGCCGTCATACTTGTTCGCACTATAGAGATCAGTGTCAAAGGTCAGAGAAGTGAGCGCGGCAAGGTCCTTCTCCATTTTCTGCCTTTCATCTTTCAACTTTTGAATCTCGGAATCCGCGTCCATTTTTCTGATCCTAAATCTCCCTCAAAGATGAAAATACAAAACCCTAAATTTTCAGGTCCTGCAGCAGACAAATAAAATCAACAAAAATATTTACAGCGGTTACCAATATCGCAATACCACAGGAAAAAACACTACTTCGAGGCTAGCATGCCTACATCAGAAACGCAGTCATATACTACACGCAAGCACAATTGAGACCGATTGAAAGGAGATGATAAAGGCGCGCCAAAGGAATCCAACAAGAAAAATCACAGCAATCAAGTAACTAGGGCACGCATGAACCTAGGGTTTGAATAAAGAAATGAAAAATTAGAGCGAACCTGATTTTGGGGTTTTTCTTCCCTACCGTAGTGTGGAGCGCGTTGCGAATAAACTTGAGTGCTCCCGTATTTAAGCCATACCCGAATGAGGAAATGGAGCCTTTAAAAGGGTCAAACCTTAAGTCGGTTTGAGCCGGATCCTTACACAATATAACCCGGCCCAAGTTCTTCTTTCGTTCGCAAAATGGATCGTAGATCCATATATCCAACCAATAAAACCAAATTCTAACGGGTGCAAATTTTGATCCAACCCAATTAATGGTCTTCATTTTTTAGGTTTATGGTTATTAATTACTTGGTCATGACTTCGAGACTCGAGTAATATTGTGAGATGTTTTCAAAATATTTCTAAATTTATGACTTATTAGTTACAAGCATTGTTGCAAAAAATTTTGCCCAAGTGTTAGACAATCCATAATCGAACTAAATTTTTTCAAATCGATGTGTCTAAACAGTTTGGTGAGTAATCAAAACTTAGGCGGCTGAGCCCGCCTACTCGGCTAAGGTAAACGTTTTTCTTAACAAAATAATTTTAATTTATATTTATAATTTAACAATTAATTATAGTCTAGAAAATGCTTATGGGTGAAGTAATGATTTGGCCATTTTCAAGCGTTCAACCAACACTTAGGGGGTGTTTGGTTCATGGGTATGGGTATAGAGGAATGGATTTGATTCCGAAACCTATTGTTTGGTTTACGGGTATGGGTAAGGAGAAATGGGTTTGATTTCCAAATAATTGGAAATGGTGATTCCCAACATAAATGGTGGGTATCATCTCCATTCCCAAATTTAATCAACTTTATTATTTTTTAAATCCTCTAATTTCTTTTATAATAATAATATTAATTAAAATTTATATAATTATTAAATAAGTAATGAAGTATTATATTAATTATAATTATCGTAATTATATATTATTATGATATTTTATTACTGATATTATTTTAATATTAATATTTATAGTATTATTATAATTATTTTTATTTAATTTTTTAAATCAAGTTTTATGTTAGTTTTTTTATTTATAAAAATATTATTATATTATTCCTATTTACTTTTTATTTCTGATTACTTATAAAATATTTTAATTACATTTTTTAAATATAAAATTAATGAATAGTTAATTGAAATAATAATTGATTTATTATATTTATTTCCAAACTTTTTATTTTTTTAACCTATAAATTTTAACATTACAAATAATATAATAATTAATATTACAATATTAATAAAAATATTATTATTATATAAGATTAATATTTCATAATAATAATATTTATTACTTAATTAATATTACAATATCAAATTAGTAATTAAATATATAATAATAATAATAATAGAATCTTAATTATGATTAAAATATTATTTTAATTATATATTATTATCATTAATTCATTATTAATATTATTATTTTTATTATTAGTATAATAACATTAGTAAAATCATTTATTACATAATTAATTTATATTATTAATTAAATATAAATTATGAAATAAACTACTCCCTCCGTCCCATTAGATTAGTCCAGTTTGATTTTGACACAGAAATCAATGTTTGTGAGTGTAGTGGAATTAATATTTTATTGATGTGAGGAGATTTTTTTCATTTTAGGAAAGTGGACTAATCTGGTGGGACAGACGAAAATGAAAATATGGACTAATTTGGTGGGACGGAGGGAGTATTATTTTAATAATACATTTTTATTAATATAATAATATTAGTAAAATTATATTAATAATTTTAAAATATTAGTTTAAAATTAAAGAAATTATTATTAAAAATATTTTTTATTAATTTAATATTACTATATATTTTAATATTGTTATAATAAAATATTTCTATAATTAAATGTTTTGATAATATTTTATACTATTTTTATTATTGTATTAATTTTATATTGTATAAAATAAATATAAAGAAAAATATTTCAATGTAATATTATTTATTACTTTATTTTATTTATTGGTTTTTTATTACAAAATTAATTATTATTATTTATTATTATTTAATTCTTTTTCCTAAATATATTAAAAAATAAAATATCAAAATTTAAAATGATTCCCAAATCATCTTATAAACCAAACATCTTTATTGAAATGGTTAAACTCATACTCATTCCCTCTACTTTCAAACTCATACCTATACCCATACCCATAGTGATTCCGACACTTAAACCAAACACCCCCTTAATAATTTTAACAAGGAGAATTGTTGAACCAGAACCCAAAAGATAGTTTAATTATCAATTCAGGATCCGAAAGATGATTTGTCAATCCAGGCCCGAAAGATCAAATAATTCTCAATCCATGACTTGATATTGAGGTCCTAGATTGAGAATTGTATGATATTTCGGGTCCTGGATCAAGAATTTTTGTGATTTTTCAAGTTCTGAATTGAGAACTAATCTTTCAGGTCCTAAACTATCTTTTGGTGCTAGATTTTAACAATTATAGTTATAAATGAAAGCATTATGGCATTTCTCAAAACGATCAATGGATCAAAGTGGGCTCACCTATACCAATTTTTAAAATTTACAGATCAACTGTAAATGGATGAAGTTTAATTTGGGCTCCATTTTTTGTGCTGTCCATGAGAATTTCTTGTGCAATAATTCTGGCTCAGCCCACTTCTGTCTTCTATCAAGCCCAATACCTCATTTTCAGCAAGCCCATTGAAAACGCTCCTAGCATTCAATAACTATAGGTATAGGTAAAAACTTGTGTTAGGCACGTCTAAATGGTTTTGCTGGTTTTATCCATACTCAAATGGGTTCATCCATTACAAATAGAATTTATTAATTCCCAATTAGGGTATATTAGATGGATTTAGCTATAATTAATGGATAAAACCCACCTAAACCGTTTAGATGTGCCTAATCTGAAACCTTCCCATAACTATAATATAAAATTATACATGTAACTAAATAATTAACCAACTAGTCTTTAAGAAATTACATAAGAATATGATTAATTGATTCAACACTAATTTCAAGAATTAGTGGCACCAACTCTTTTCAAAGCACATCTATTTAAATAATTGTCACAGTCAACAATGCACACACCCTCTAATACAAACCTCAAGAAACCCCATTCTTTTAATTGATTTGGTCCAACAACCCTATTCTTTACAAAAATAAAAAAAATCTAAAGATCATTATTTCAAACCAAAATCCTTAACCCCCCTAAACTAATCAAAATCCTATATTCTTTCATAAACTAAGATCTCTATCAACCTAGTACTAAAGCATTTCAGATTATTTGGACATGGTCTCCGGTTGAAGGCTTCTTTGATAGGTTGTCAAAGAAGTGGGGTGGTCAAGATCAAAATGGGGTAGAATTCTACCTAAGAAAGATAGCACAACTATGCATTCTTGAATTCTTTTATCTATTTGGGAGAGAAGAAAGAAATTTCTTTTTTTTTTTTTTATAATCTTTTTGGGTCAAGAAGAAGCCCACTTTCATTTTTAAGTGATTTAGACCAAGTCATCCCTTGGTGATTCTTACCTTTATTCGAGCAAAGTTGGAGCAGTTAGATATCCCACCAAATTATTGTCACTTTCAATCTCTTTTTTCTAGTAGTTACACGTAGACACCCACAATTATCTCGATCTTGTTTATAATATTTATATAAAATGAGAGATCGAGATTCATTTAAGAGTCTCTTGTTCTTGTATTGTTACACTACTACAACGCTAATAATAATATCTCAAATTGGCTAGTAATAGATGACTACTCGAAATTTGTTTGCAACTTATAGAATTTAGAGTTATACTTGATATTTAATGTCACATATTGTAGAGTTTAGATATTGTTTGTGTTATGGGTCAAAATAATATGACTTAATATGCAATTTAACTAGTAAGGCATCATGGCGATCATGAGAGTTGGATTGCGAAGGGAGAGAGTCAGAGAAGGATACTGACCGTTATGACTTATTATAATATGCAATTCAACTAGTAAGGCATCATGGCGATCATGAGAGTTGGATTGCGAAGGGAGAGAGTCAGAGAAGGAGACTGACCGTTATGGTATCATATATTGTAAGAGAAACGGACGTAGAACAAAAATAAGAAATGTGAAAATACGAATGAAAAGGGAATAATCAAAAGTTTCGTCGAATTAAAAGCTAAAGATGATCGAAGGAGAACAACAAGCAAGGAAGTATGAACGAAGGTCAGATTTTAACTAAGACGAACCCTTCGCTAGCAACTATTCAAGAAAAGCAAATCTTTTGATAGAGAAAATGCTTCCTCATTCTGTTATTTGGTCATTTTGTATAAATAAATCGCTCAAGTCTTGATTTTCACTCTCTCAAAATTAACAATACAATCTCTTTTCGTTTGAGCTATTTTCTCTCTATCATTCTTATAGATTTTTGTTTCATACAAAATCAGTCACGACAAGTAGAATAACAATATTTATCAATAGCAGCATCAATCTATAAATAATACAAAAGACATAACTAACATTTTATCATCATATTATTATTATTCATGAAATACAAGTCACACTTTATAATTTAGGTAGAAACTCCATACTTGAAATGGAAATATGGTGTAGTAGTAGTGAAGAATGAAGATAATGGCACAAAATTTGTGGAAATTGAATAATGAGGAGTCGTCGATAGGCATGAAATCATGTGCGAGGGGAGACAAGAACGTGATGGGAAATTATTCAAATGAGAAGACTTGGACAAAGTCAATACCACGTCACTGCTTACAGAATCCCAAGAATGCAACTTGTTTTTTTCTCATCAACTTTAAATACTATATATTTACATATAGTATTCAATATGCTTCTCCAATTATTTCAACATATATATACCGAGCTACCTATTGAACACATTCTAGGGAAGATTGGGTATTTCATCCCAAAATTATCACTTTCTCGTATTTCTATTCTAAGAAATTTTCATCAAATAATTTTATCCTGTATTTTATTTTTTCTCAAATTTTATCTCAATAAATTTTTATCCGATAAATTTATCCTGTATTTTTATTCTATCAGTTAATTTTATCCCGAATAGTTAACGGACAAATATTATTGACTCAATTGTTTTCTTATATGTGATTGTCGACGTGTCATCCACGTAGATATTTATTTTTTTTTTCAAAAAATTTTTAATTAAAATATTGCACGTAGCCAATTTGATTTTTTTTAAAAAAAATTGGAAAAGTTTAAAATATATAAATAAATATCTATGTGGATGCCACATCGACAATCACATGAAAGAAACGATCGAGTGAACAATACTTGAACTTCGTTAACTATTCAGGATAAAATTAACTGATAGAATAAAAATATACGATAGAATTATAAAAATTTACTAGGATAGAATTAGGGGAAAAATCAAAATATAGGATAGAATTATTTAATGAAAATTTCATGGGATATAATTCGAGAAAGTAAAAACTTTGGGATAAAATAATCGTTTTCCCACACATTCTATGCTTTTTATTTGAACCCATAAATCTGAAATCAAATTAATCTCAAAAATTTTAACAAAAATCAAGTTTTTTTTTTAACTTTAATTTTGTCATAACAAATCATTAAAGTAGGCATTCACAATGGGGCATCAATGTCAATCTTGACTTAGCGGAAGGAATAATAATATATATAAGTCTTTTGTAATAATAGTATATACATATAATGACGTTTTTATTTTTCTTTTCGTGACAGCTCACTTTAAATATTTATGTTTGTAAATATAGCTAGACCCTAGTCGGGCATTCGAGCAACGCTTAACGTTTGCCTACAAATTTATTTGGGATAACTAGTTGATAAATTGATTTTTCATATTTAATAATTATAATACATTTATTAATGAATAAGAATTAAAATAATATATATTTTAATTATCTTATAAATAAATAAAAAGAAAATTGTTGCCCCAAACCCATTAAGTGATGCATAGCCCACTTATAAACTCGTCGAATCAACTAAATATTGATTTAAATATTTTCGGTTCAGCTAAGGATCATCTAACGCCTAAGCCTAGGCGGCCATAAATAAAAATTTTCACAATAATGCATATATTAACCAAGATCTATAAAGGGTGTTAGCTTAAATTTATTTATATGGGATTTTAAGCCTTTTTTTCCCCCAAAATTATGAATCTTAGAGTTAGGGATGATTTCAACCAAATATACTGAATCAAAGCTACGAACCTGTTAACTCCATGGTGAAACTCTTTATCAATTTTCTTTTGCAAGTTTTTTTTTAATCTATTTTTTAGACTTTTTTAATGTCAATAAATTCTTCGGATCAGCTCAAACATTGTTATAAAATTTGAGGTATACAAATAAAAGTATTGCTACTTTTAATTATTCATCAGATAAGTCGACGATATTTTTGAGGTCGAATTATTCAAATCAAAAGGTGGAGTTACTACAAAAAAATAAAATAAAATGTCATGATCGTAGTAATAAATACTCCCTCCGTCCCACGAAATTAGTCTCATTTGCCTTTTTTGTCCGTCCCATCTAATTGTCCCATTTCCTAAAATGGCAAACTTTTTTACACTCATCAATAAAATATTAATTCCACTACACTCACTAACATTGGTTATCGTGCCAAAACCAAATGGGACTAATTACATGGGACGGAGGGAGTAATCAATAAAAATCGTACCAAAATTTGGTAGACTTGTTTTTGTTGTACTTGTATATTCAACTGTGTGGACTCCCACATGTACAAGCAATCTCCGTCATTCGCTTCAAGAATGGTCCACATTCAACGCCAGCCGTCAGATATTCACCTCGCCAGTTTCGGACGGTCGATGCCCCCCTTGTTTACTGCACACGTGTCTCGGAGCTTGGCACGTCATTAAATGTCGGGTTCGGTGTAGCTTTTTGTATGTGGACCAATCGCAGGCAATTCCACCCCTTACTCTCTATAAAGGAATATTACCCCGCAGCTCCCCGACTTTATTAATATATGTAAAACTAGTCCCTTTTATTATTGAATGCGTCTAATTAAACCCTCGCTTCATAAATATTAAATTTATAGAGAGAAAACTATCAATTTCCTCCTAATATATCAGTTAACTTTTTTATTTTAAAAAAATTATTATGCTTGATAAATTAAGAAAATTTACCTTTACTTTTTAATATAATATTTTACTTTATTATTTAAAAATATTCTAGGTGATTGACGAAATTAAGAATAAGTTGAACTACGAATTATGATTATGAATTAATTAATTTTAATAACATGTTACTCAATATATTTTTTATTTTGTTAATCGCCTAACATGAAAAAAACTGGGATAATTCCTTTTTTTTGTCAAATATTGGGGAATAATTCCCTAACAAAAAAAAAATGAAGCAATTTCAAAATTTAATGATACATTAGTAAAATTTATAGTTTTCCTACTTTTAAATAGATATCACTTGTAATTTCACGAATAATGACTGAATATATTCAAAAAAAATAAAAATGTATCTCGATTAATTTGTTTATATTACTGTTTGATTGAAGGAGATAGTGAGAACATGGATCAAATTTATTAAGGGAGATACAATTAGTGAGAATTGAGAGTTCAACAATGATTTTTATTACTTGACCCCACTTTCAAAAATATCATCTCTTTCTACTTGATTAATTGATTTCCCTTTCAATCTAATTTCTAATTTGTTACATACATCCCCTAAAATAAGCAAAAACAACATTTCTCTACATCATAATTCTTAATAAAAGATGACTGATATTTTTTTTTTATACATGATGATGTGACTACTCATTTATTCTATGGGTAAATAGGAGAAAATACCCTAAACTATTGATATTTTTGGAAAAATACCCCAATTTATTTCCATAAGTTAAAAATACCCCAATCTTTACTTTTATTTATGAATTATACCCTAATCTATTAATATTTTGGAAAAATATCTCAATGTATTATTATTAGTTAAAAATACCTCAATCTTTACTTTCGCTTACGAATTATACCAAAACGGGAAATATTATTAGCTCACACAAAGATGGCAGCCAAAACCACTATCATCGTCTGTATTAAATTTAATTTATTAAGTAATCAATTTTTTCTATATATTCTGAAAAGTATTTAAACTTCATGTTCTACTCTTTTTCTTGTTTCCTTCGGTTGGTGTAATGTCCAATCCAAGACGAAGGTGCATACATTTCGATACAAGATCACACGTCAAAATATTTATTGAGAGAAAAAAAAAAGGAATTCAAGCAACCGAAGGAAATAAAATAAAAAAAAAGAGCAGAGCATGAAGTTTTAAATACTTTTTGGAAGATAAATGCATTTGAATATATAGCAAATATTGATTATTTAGTACATTAATTTAATACGAACGATGATAGTTATTTTGACTGCCATTATTGCGTGAGCCAATAATATATCTCATTTTGGTATAATTCATAAACGGAATTAAAGATTGGGGTATTTTTAACAAATAATAATACATTCGGGTATTTTCCCAAAATATCAATAAATTAGGGTATAATTCATAAATGGAAGTAAAAATTGGGGTATTTTTAACTTATTGAAATAGATTGGGGTATTTTTCCGAAAACGTCATTAGTTTAGAATATTTTCCCCTATTTACCCTTATTCTATTCTAATTCCTAATTTATAGTATCGGCCACAATAATACCACTATATTTGAGGAATATTTGTTTAATTATTAATTTATGACCCAAAAGATAAAAGATCATAAAAATCCTCAATCCAATAACTGATATTCTGGATTGATAATTTTATAATATATCGAGTTATGAATTGAGACTTAAATTGAGAATTCATCTTTTGAACCTAATATCGGCAATTAAATTATCTTTTCATGATGTCTTGAATTAATAATACTCGTGCATTATTTTTTCTCAAAATTGATGAAAATCTGAAAAATAGAGCACACTATGTAACATGATTCAAAAACAGGTTGATTGTAAAAAAACATCAAACATTTTAAATTTGAAAAATGGTGTTTATATGAAGTACAACAGTACACACATGTTACACAATTGGGAAACAATTATGTGATTCTAAATTATATTTTCAACACTTCCAAAATTAATGTGAACGATAGGGTGTGTTTAGCTGTATTTAAAATAATTTGTAGCTAATTAAGGACATTTGCATAAAGTAAAACATGCATTTATATAGTTCCCTATTTTGTTGCGATACTATCGTAGCGTGAAAATTTGAATTTATCAAATCAAAGAAAATAATGCATGGCATGATGGATCCAATTGAAACACATGGAAACAAATAACACGACTATTTGAAGGTAATAATAGATACATGATGCATGCCATTGAGAATTAGGGTGTAAAGTGACATATTTTCAAAACTTAGGGGGCCATATAATTGATTTTAAATAGGATAAATAGTCAAGTCAACTGAAACGTACAATCAAGTACAGCATCCCTTGTTTGACCCATTAGGGTATAATATTTGCCCCAACTCAATCTATGTATGCACCCTCTTGATCATGAGAAATTGTTAGATATTAAGGGGGGAAATGCAAAATTAAACAAAAATTAAGAGAAATTTAACAAGCAAATCCCTTCTTTTTTGGGAGTAAATGGCGTCACAAGCTCATTTAATATCTATTTGTTTGTTTTTTCTAATGCTAAATTTTGTAAATTAAGCATAATCAAGTCTGGCTACAATGACCAATCAGTTTGGGAAATTTGACCTTCAATACATGTTGGTCCCAAGATCAGAATAAGTTTGATGCACAGTGAAAATTTTAAGAACAGCTTGCGCTCACAACTGGTGGTTCTTGACCAGTTTATGTTTCTGTAAAACTGTTTCTTAGCAAGTTTTATATTTAAGTTTAGCTCGAGTATACTTCAACATTAAAATGTGTTGAGCTTCAAAATTATTGCAATGAAGTAAAAAGCAATATAGAGCAAATGATTTATAGAGGTTCGAACAAAAAGTTATACGTCCTTTCTTCAGACCAAGGTCTGGAAATTTATTAAGCTTCAGTTACAGATTGATCTCACGATCTATTACTAGCTGGTAGATGTCAATGTCTACCAATTCACTAGCTCACTCGTCCAAGTTTCTTATCTTAGAAATTGGAGTGTGTGCACACCACGCAACATACTATTTGGAACTTGGTAGTTTTATAGTTCTTCCCGAACTCTCGAACTTATGGCTTAATATTCGTGATAGTTGCAACTTGGAGATAGTTGTAACTGAAAGAAAGACCAACAAGAAATAACTCAAGCTGAAAAGTTGTGAGTCTCGTGTTCAAAGGATGACACACGGTTGACTAAGTTTTAGCCTTGAGAACAGAAACACGAGTTTTCACTTGCGCAGAGTATCATTGCTTTCTTGAGTTTTTTTTTTTTTTTTTTTTTTTTGTCACTCTGAGCACTTTGTCTATTTATAGACGAGGTAGGAGCATATTCAAATTTGTAGCCGTTTAGAGGCAAATTGAACATTGTCCAATTTGAGGCATCTCTTTTTTTTAAAGGAGCAGGGTGCTTTTCCTGAAGTTCTGCACCAGCTTCATCATTTTTTGACACAGGATGTCGACTTGCTTCTTTTGTGTCAGAACGCTTTTCCAACCCGAGGAATCTGAACGGGTTTACATTCAGTTTTTAAGGAATCTCAATTCTTAAAGACTGATTTTTAAGGATTCCTCTGACTATCCTCTTTGTCTCTAAGTGTGAGTACGAAGTGGGCTTGTAAAGTGGATAAGAGCCAAGTTGGTGTCTTTGATCAATTTCTTTGATTTGTCAGTTTCAAACGAAAAGTAAGTTCCTTATTATTCTTTACACGGTCCAAACTGGTGGTTTAGATTCCGACTCAATTTGTTTTGATCATCTCTATTACAACTCAATAGACATCCTAATAAGACATTACAAGTTTGTACGAAATAAGCTAATCTAGAGACACTCTAAATTAATGGTTTCTATACATTTTTTGGCACATCAAAAGAATAAGTAGGTAAGAATACTACTTAACAATACATCTCATAGAGAGTTGTTTAGAAATTGTGCAATATGATGAGCCACCTCAGTAACACAAATTCTAACGAAAACTCCTTTCAGGCAGTATGAATAAGGGCTTGGGAATCATTGAGGATTATATGAGTGTTGTTCTCTAATACTTTCATTACTCGGACAACAAACATAGAGTTTATACACCATGATCAGTAAAATCCTTTGCTCCAAGTAAAACCTGATTTCATGGAAAACGACAAAAAATTATTCTCTTGATGCTGATCGTGATTGTAAAATTAGTTGTGTTATAGCTCCAACAACTCGTTATTCACCGCCACTTACCACAACTCCAACTCCATACGTGTTAATCAAAAGAATTAATCCGAATTGTTAGAGGAACTCATTGTCCCTTATATACCTAGATACGGTATTCTAATGAAAACTTTGGCATGTAAATGCCCAATAGTGAAGGAGAATATTTCATCAACTAAAATAAAATAGTGAATTGAAGTTTAGTTTCTCTTACAATACCCAAATTATTTCCATACTAATTTTGTAATATTTTGAATAAAACTACGGAACGTGAATGCCAATAATGAAGGTGAATAATTCGACAACTAAAATAAGTACTAGTGATTAGAATTTCACTTCACCTTATATTTACCCACTCTTAGTTGAAGTAATAAATATGATAATCAATTTGATTAATGAATTAATTCATATAAATACGTCAATAATATTTCATACCTATGTCATTAGTGATAAAACAGTGGGCTGTGGACGATATTCATGTTGACCCTTGTAGTTAAAATTATTTATTTTACCAAAAAAGGTCAATTAAATTAATTCAAATAAATCTTTCCTCGAGATAACGCATCGACCAACCTTCAACATGTTGCCTGGTATTTCAATAAGACAAAAAATAAAAGAAATCTCGAGACCCTAGTCAACCTAACTTGTTACGGTCGATATTATTAAAAAAATTTCCTCTGCTAATACTTTTGACTTGAGCAAGCATTTTTAATAATATCTATTCAATTTTTAATTCAACAACTTGAGATAGTAAAAATATAATGAATTGGGGAAAGAATTTGATTTATTATAATCAAGTCATTATTTAGACTAATATGACTAAGTCGTTTTCCAATTTCTTAGAGAATAAAAACAAATTTATGAATTTTTTCTTTTGTGGGGTTGGAAAAATAACTTTGTAGATTTATTGTTTATCTATAATTAATATAGAGTGAAATTTATTAATACTCATTTCACTATATATTATGAAAATTCTCAAAATATTATATACATTCAAAAAATACACACTGCATTATTCTGACATTTTTTCAGAAAACTATTATAAATGTCTTTAAAAAAATGAAGTTGATAAAAGCTTTTTGATTAAAATATATTTTTATTGAGAAGAGAGAAGGTCAGTGTCAGGTCTGTGTTGGACCATGACACAGACCCGGTACCGACCACAATCAAAATATAATAAAAATATATATTTTTCTAAAATTTTTTATTGTGGTCGGTGTCGGGTCTGTGTAATGGCTCGACACAGATAGACATGGCCACGGGCCGGTTCCGGTTCGGCAGTTCCAAAAATTTCGGTCATGAACCGGCCCGCCTGAACCATTGACTTGCAGGAGGTAAAGTAAGCAACAAACCGCTAGACTGCAATTCATTTATTTATATGGCTCCTAAAATAAATGTATATGAATGTATTATGTATATAATATGAAATATATTATAACTTATAATATAAAATGATGTTTTAATATATATGTATAATATTTTAGATAAAAAACTATTAAATAATAAGATAGTTTTATTTTATCATCTATAAAAATGAATTGCGATATATTATTCAAGTAATTATAATTTAAAAAAAATCATGTTATAATTTACTTATCATTAAAAAATTTAAATAACATTTAAATTATTCTTTATTATTTACTTAATAGTTTTGAATCTCTTTTAATTGTACAAATAATGCTAAATAAAGTTTAGTATGATATGCATTACTCCAAGACATACATGTTAGCTTTTAACATCATTCATTGAACTCTAATGCATATATTATCATTTGTTATAATATAACATTTGATTTAAATTAGCATGTATGAAAATCTCTTTAATTCATTTCAGATTTTTTAGTACAAGCTTTGTATTAAATTGTATACTTGTAAACTAAATAACATTCTTACAAGTTAGTATGAATAAATATGATATATATCCATTACTCTAAAATTTAATATTAAAGTTAGTAGTAATGTTTAAAGTTTATATTTATTATCAATCAATATATTGTAATGTGATATATATTATAACTTATAAAATGCAATAAGATTTTAAGAATCAATTTCGTTGATTTGAAATAATATTTGTAGGAAATATGAATATTTTAGATTTAATAGTATGTTGTTCATTATTCACATGATAGTCTTGAAACTCTTTTAACTCATAAATAACACTAATATAAATTTTAAGAATAGATTGATAAATTAATTATATTTGGCAATTATATATCATATTTAAAGATGTTGTTTTAATCTATATAAGAAAATATTGAAAAACAAATATTAAATATAATAATCTCGTATTTGTTGGGTTTTATATATTTAAAACTATAGTTTATTCAACAATTGTGTTGTATTTCAGTGGATAAGTATTAAGGAATATGCTATGAGGTTTAGTGTTCAATTCTTGATCACGACATGTTTTATAATATTTTTAAAAATTAATAATAAAATAAAAAATGATGGAACCTGAACCGGCGGTTTCACGGGCTGAAAATCTTGAACCGGAACCGGCCCTTGTAAAAAAGGATCCGGTTCCGGGCCGGTTTCGGTTAGGTTTGGACATGTCTAGACACCGAACTGACACCGATCACAATTAAAATAAAATTCAAAAAAAAAAATTCATCAAACTGGGTCGGTGGTCGGTGCCTTCCGCATATGATTGTTGTAATGATTTCATTATCATAATAAAAAAATTAATCCCAAATAAAAAAAAAATCAAAATGAGTTTTTATTGAATGGTTTTATGTTTTGAGTATTTTTATAATGTATTTAGTAGTTCTGATATTAAAAATATTTTTCACATTAATATAAGCGTTCACTTTAACTAATTTAGGCATGGAGTAATTGAAAATTTGAAACAAATGTATATATTTTGTAGTTACCGAGATGATTGCATTTGCGGCAAAATAACAGATGTCCCAATTCGATTGTCACACACAAAAAAAAGAAAGTTAACGTGTGTGTTTATATAGGTGGCAGCATTAATCAATTTATAGTAATTAAATGAGTTCAAAACTATAATTAGCTACTAATAGACTACCAAACTTGGTTTGAGTTAGCTTAACCCACTGCTTCATAATTACACGCAAATGAGAGCACCAACGTAGTTTATAATTGAACCTTTCAATATCTAATTGATGTATACCACCCATCATTACTTAAATAATTTCATAGTTTAGATCGACATAATACGAAAAAAAAAATGAATAGTAATAAAAATTCAATACGTCTATTTTATATAAGAAATATTTCCTCCATCCCGCCCAAATTATCTCATTTTTCTTTTTTTTTTGTTTGTCCCACTTAGGGGTGTAAATGAACCAAATTGTTCGTGAGCTACTCGGATCTCAACTCGATAAAAGCTCGTTCGAGTTCGTTTAGTAAAACTCGTTTATTAAATGAACCAAACTTGTGTATCATAGTATTCGACTTGTGGGCTCGTTAGTTAATATTAGTAAAAAATATAAAATAATTACTTTTATAAAAATAATATTTTTATGATTTAAGAGTAACAATAATGATAAGTCTTTCTAATAATGAGAAAACTTTAGAATTTGAGCATGAATATATTATTTTTGGAATAAATATTTTTTTTTCAAAATAATAATGAAAATCTTAAATGTATTCCAAATTTAGAAAATTCGTTTAAGCTCGATAAAGTTCGTGAATATCAAAGTATTCGATAAAAAAGCTCGACTTGAAACTAAACGAGTTAAGCTTGAGCACCACTACTCGACTCGACTCCACTCGGTTGGGTTACACCCTTAGTCTCATTCCATTAGTTTCATTTCAAAAATGGACAAATTTTTTTTGCACTCAATAATAAAATATTAAACCCACTCAATTCATTTTACACTCACAATTTTTAATTTTGGTGGCGAAAGAATGGGGGCAATTGTAATAGGACAGACATACATAAAGCATATTGGCATGTATTGGTGAGTAGACCTGACTTAGACTGGTAGTATTTGTGAAGAATGTGTAAAGCAGCAAATCAGGGCGCCATTAGATGAGCTAGTAAAGAGTAAAGACTTTGACAGGAGACTCGAATTTAGTTTTGTAAAGCTCTGCCCGGCTAAACAAGTTCACCTAAAATTTACTACGTTAATATTTCTGGTTTGATCTTATTTTCAGATTGATGATTGGTTCCAAAAATCAACACAAATCTTTCTCAATATCTATTAAAATTTTGAAAGGAGCAACTAATTGTCCATGCTACTTATGCATCAACGATCACTCCAGCAAAGCTTTACATGCCCATTAACTTAAGCAAACCACGCAGTATTGGGAGAATTGGTTATGATACTATCTGTAATTCTTTGACTCTCTCTAGACACAAATAAACTCATACAAGATCGCCCAAATTACTCACCAATGATTAAATTCGATTACCTATCAATGATTAAATTCGATTTCTAGATTAACGGATGACCCCAACAAGTACTCCTATGTTTGTAAAATGAAAGTGTTTGAACAAAACTAAAATGAGTCTTTCTTTGTAGATTTTAAAAATTTTTGGTTTACTTCAGTTCTTTTACGATATTGAAGCGACTAAGCAATCTAGAAAAGTATTAATTAATATAAACATTTAACAAACAATTTAAAATAACATGATTTCACTATGAAGAACCCCATCGACCAATTGAGACCAAGTAAATCGAAATAAATTTGGCCATGATTAATAATCATTAATTTGGAGAAGAAAATAATTAACTAAAGGTCATTCACATAATAAGGCAACATTAAATCAAAGTACTTCATGATATAGATTGAAAAATAAAATAAAATAAGGAAATTAGAAAATAGAGTTCCATCCTTACACGCCATGATCAGTGATCATCACCACCTCCAGGCTCCAACCCCGCTAACCCACAGATATTAACAGACCTTCCCATTTTACCCCTCCCCCAAGTTTCTTTGCAGGCTAACTGGAAACAAAGAAAGGAACTAAAATTACAACTTTATCCTTAACTACATAACTTTCCACGACTCCAGAGTCGGGAAGCTACAAACAGAGTCGAAGTCAATGCCAGTCGTGTTTGCCCCGCCGTTGACGCCCGCCGCCGAAGCCATAAGCGGAGGCGCAGCCAGAGACGTAGTGGAACTATCCAGAAAGAAAGCTGACGTGTCGAGCGTCGGCAAAGCGCTATTCTGCTGAAGCCGGTTGATTGCCCTCTGCGGCTCGGGCTTCAGCACCTGCGCCACAGGCAGCTGCCCGTTCAAGCCTCCGAATCTCACCCCGGTCACCTGCTGCACCATCTGCCTGAAATTCGCCGGATCCGCCGTGATGAACGTCGTCGTCGCGCGCTTCGACGCGCGCGACTTCCGCTTCGTGACTCTTCCGCTCGGCGGGATGCTCCGGCGCTGCTTCGACACCGGCGCATCGTTCTCGGAAGCGCCGGAGGCGGTCGGCGTCTGGAGCGGCACCGCTATCTCCGGCTTCGCGAAGAGCGACTCCACCATTTCGTTGGAGAAAACGTCGCCGTCGGAGGACGTCGTCGAGATGGAATTCTGCAGAGCTTTTGTTAGTACTGCATCGTTTTCCTTGTTGAAAATATCCGCAATCCAAGCATCGGCGAATGTCGGGCGGAACATCCACGGCTGCTCCATCGCCATCAAATTATCAGACGCCATTTCCTTTTTCCTTTTTTTTCCTCAATCAACACCCCCAAACACACTTCCCCTAAGATACACAACAGCAAAATTGCACCGAATTCAAATTATTCAATTCCAGATGCCTCTCGATTAAGCCATGAAAACAGAAAGAGAATGGTTAGTAGAATGAACTGATATCACAGGTTAGTTTCGCGCCGCAGAAAATGGTGGGTAATTAGGGAGCGAGGTGAGAGGGAGAGAGTTGTGTGATGAAAATAAGTAAACTTGGAGAAGGGGAGGTATGAATAAATAGGGCGGTGAAGGAAGGAAGGAAACGCGTTCAACTAGACACGCGGCTGCTAGGCATGTACGGACAGTAAACCATGGTTAATTTAGTAATCTAATTTTTATTTTTATTTTTTTTAGTGTAGAGTGTAATTTACTGAGCTAAGCAAGTAGCTTGACGGCTGAGCCGCTCTAATCGGCGCAATAAGCCCGCATTTGTTTCGCCTGATTTAGGAATATCAAATCTGGGGTAGTCAATAAAATGAAAGGGGTCCATTTTCTATTTTAATTTACCCAGATATTGGTGTCACTAACAAAAATAGTGTTTTACGCTATTAATTAATTAATATTAATATAAAAAGCTACGACATATTTGAATAGGTAATAACTGAATCAGTAACATCTGGATGCTGATAAGCCCCACATTATTATATTGTGTGCCTATGTTTGAGGCTTCTAGATTGGTATAGAGATGAAGTACTATATATGCATAAATGGAAGAAAATAGAAAATATGAAGAGATAGTGTTGAGCGTGCTGGTTTTTTCCTCCCCATTACAAGTAATAATTGATGACTATTTATAGATTCTAAACCTTTACCTCCCATTTTTAACATTTAGGAATATTAATTGATTAAATCTTCCTTGACCGTTCGAATATGTATCAATTTTATGGATCTTGGTCGTATGATATTTTTTGGATTTTGATCAATTTGGACTCAGACCAATTTGAACCATCTAGAGCTTTTGAGTCTCGATCTAATCAGTGACGGATTCAAAAAATTTTGATGAGGGGGCTGAATTTTTTTTTCCTTTACTTAACTTCAATTTTTTCGTAACATATTTTTTTTCTAATTTTCATCCATTTTTTCTTCTTTACGAGGGGCTATTCCAGAAAATGTCAGATTACGATACTATAAAATGAAAAAAAAAATCCGGCTAACAAAGGCTGGAGCCCCTAGCCTCTATGTACATCCGCCCCTGAATCTAATTTGGTCTGGATAGACAACTCAGAATTTAATTTTAACATAACCTGTAAAATCTCAAATACAATAGATATAAATTAAATAAATCATTAGTATTCAATCAACTATTTATAATATGCAGGTAACAAATCTCAAAATCTATACTATTAACTCCCAACCAACGGCGTCCATTATATAAAAAAGGACATATCCTAATGTTACCATATACAAATCTTGATGTATGTAGAAAAGAGTATAAAAAGAGATGATCATATAATTTTAATTTCAAAAAAAATTACCCTATAATCCTAGTCTAGCCTAGCGTGGGGCCTGGCGATGGTATGCCCATGTGGTGTCCCCTCTCGCTCTTTATTTTTATCCATCTATTTTCCGCGTGGGCCCTCAAGAATCTTTTTGAATTAATTCACTACTTTTAGCCGTGGATTATACTAATCTCCTTCTATTTTTTATTTATTTTTGTAATTTTTCCATAATCAATAGTTCAATACCCTTTATATTTGTGCTGAATTCGACTTGGATTTTCAGGTTTAGATTTTTAAATTATTGGATATACTCCCTCCGTCTCTTGATATTAAGCTCATTTTCCATTTTCGTCTATTCCTGCAGAATTAATCTCATTTTTTAAAATGGAAAAAAATCTCCTTACACCAATAAAATATTAATTAGTTATATTTGTTAAAATAAAAATTTATTCCCTATTTATTAATAAAATACTAATTTTTGTAATCTCTATACTTCTTGATTATTGTATCAAAAGTAGGGTGAATAATTGATTGGAACGGAGGGAATATATTGGATTTACGAATATCAACCGTAAACAGAGGTGAAAGACTAAAATTACGCTTTAAACCTTGAAAATATAGATATTAATTGGGAAGATTTATTCATAGTTATAAAAGAGTAGGGGAGTAGAATAGAGCCAAATGGTGGCTTTCTAGAAGCAAATGAGGGGTAAATTTGATATTCAATAATTGAAAATGAGGAGGGAGAGGCGCAAGCTATGACGTCAGGGTGAGAGTGGCGTGACGTAAGGGGAAATTTTGTGATGCACAGATAGGATTGATGTTTGATAGTTTTGATGCTTACACCGAAAGCTTGTTTTCATTATTCCCAATACACGGACAACCCCCTCTCTGCCACCGGCTCCGCTCGGCTCGGCTACTTCCCTATTATTATTATTCTTATTACTCCCTCCGTCCCGGTCAAATTGTCCATATTTGACCGGACACAATAACCAATGCATGTGAGTAGTAGTGGATGATGGTGGGATAAATATTTTATTGATGAGTGTGAGAAATTTGCTATTTTAGGAAAGTGGATTAATATTGTGCGACAGACGAAAAAGGAAATGTAGATAATTTACTTGGGACGGAGGAAGTATTATTTTATAAGTTATTTAGTATAATTCATTTATTTATTTTACCTTAATAGTCTTGTCAATCAACTTCCCTCTAATCATTTTTAATGCTGGATTTGGGGAGATTAAAAAAAACCATCGTTAGCTTGTTTTGAATTTTGTCTTTTTTTTAAAAAAAATGGGATTTCAAAGTTATTGCATTTATACTTACCGTTGGAGCGATGGATAGGATAAAATTATCTAAAGATTTATATTTATAATTCCACTATCCACATAAAATTCGAACATAAATTCTCTATCTGATACCTACTAATAATATTTGAGTGTTTTTAATTAATGATTTAAAGACAATTTATGTGGCAGACTCACAATCTTTGACAACTCTAAATTTATCCATATATTTTAATTGTATTTCTTAGCAAATGATATAGTAAATGTGTTTAATAAATTAAAGTATTTTTTTAAAATACAGAATACATTTAGCCTTTATCATGTAAATGATGTATAAAAATACTTGGGAAAACAAGGAAATATATCCCAAAGTTACACCAATTAGGGAATTTTATCCCAACTTTTTTCAATTAGGGAATTATATCCCAAAGTTTACTTTTGCTAGGGAATTTTATCCTCAAATGCCAACTCAACTTTTAAATAACACATGGCATTGATGTGGCGTTGACTCATAGATATGTCATTGCCATGTGGCATTGACGTGTCATTTTAATTTTTTAATAATATTTTAATTTTTAAAATATACTTTAATTGATAATTAATATATTTTATTTTTTAAAAATATTTTAGTTTTGAGTATTATTTTTAAAATACATATTTGATATTTAAAATTAAAGTATTATTAAAAATAAAATATTAATTATGAAATTAAAATTTATTATTAGAAAATCAAAATCGTGTGTACGTCCATAATATTTAATTCAATTAATATTATTATTTATAATATTTTAACTTAAAATATCAAATATGCATTTTTAAGAGAAAAATAATAGTTGAAATATAAGAATATTATTTAATAAACATAAAATATTATTAAAAATAATTTTTTTTTTAAAATAGAAAAAATAATTATCAAATTAAAAAATATTTTTAAAAATAAATATATTATTAAAATTTTAAAAATGCTACATCAATACCACATGGCAATGATGTGACTATGATTCAGCGCCATGTCAATGCCATGTGGCATTTAAAAGTTGAGTTGGCATTTGAGGATAAGATTCCCTAGCAAAAGTAAACTTTGGGATATAATTCCCTAATTGAAAAAAGTTGGGATAAAATTCCCTAATTGGTGAAACTTTGGGATAAATTTCCCTGTTTTCCCAAAATACTTTTATGATAAGACAAAAACTTGCGTTAGGCAGGCCTAAACGGTTTAGGCGGGTTTTATCCTACCCAAATGGGTTGACCCATCCCAAATAGGGTTTATTAATCCCAATTAGGGTATATTATATGGGTTTGGGCTTGGGTTAATGGATAAAACCCGCCTAAATCGTTTAGGCCTGCCTAACCCAAGACCTTCCCTTATGATAAATATTGTTGGGCCCAAATCTAATTGGACTAAATCAGGTCGGACCCAATACGATTAATGACGGCTCAAACGCAAAGGCCCATCATGTGAAGGTCCCAACCCAAAGCTCACACAAACCACAACAGGCTATCCGTAGGACCACGAACTACAAGCAAGAGCAAGGTCCAAGACCATGAACTACAAGTAAGATCCAAGACCACGAACTACAAGTAGGATCCAGGTCCCAAAGTGCACGACCTGGAGCCATGGAACTACGGCTCACGACATACCTGGAAGACTAAGGAGGCTAGACTCAAGCCGCGCAGAATTCGGAAGACCGTTGAAGATTCAAACCCAACTGCCCCCGCAGTAATCGGAACTACCTTCAAGTTCCTTGTGTCGCCTACTGGGGAGAAGTCAAATGGATAAGGATCCAGCCGCGGATAATCCGAAGGACCGTTGAGGAACCCTAGCTAAACGACCTCCGAAAATGACGCACCCGTCATCCTCCCCCAACGACCTCCAAAGAAGCCCAAACTACGTCCTGAATCTTCTAAGGGTTGTAACAGCTCCCCTTGACCTATGAAAGAGGAGCTGTTAGGTCATTTTCAGCACGATTTTTTTCTTATTTACACTTGTACTCGGCAAATTTCAGGATTGACGCTTCATTCTTCACAATATAATTACATTGTTTCAATATTGTTCTTTACCTATTTTTCTCTTATATTTCATAAGTTCAAAGGATCCCTATTTCATCACAAATCGAACCTCAACACGTACCTTGTGAGATCCCTCCCACATAATTTATACGAGATACCATATTTCACAAGACCATCCACGGTTTAAACTATCTCAAAATTCTCAAATTAAATGTTGATATGAAGTCCAGAATTATTAATCTTACAATCTTTTAAAATTCTAAATTGATAACTTATGTAGAAATTATGTGTAATCTCCCACATATATAAAAAATGTCACGTATGGTGCTAAACTTTTTAAATCTTAATACTCCAACAATTTATATTTCAAACTCTAATTGTCAAAACTAATTCTAGAACATGATATGAATGATACCATTAATTAAGTGACAGTTGTGAATTTGTGATGTTATTCCTCTTGATTTGTTTCATCATTTAATTTTGCACGATGATCATACCACGACTTTAGAGGGTTATGGATGAATAATTTATGATAATGGCATTGGAGTTGTTATATTTATTATTTATAACTCGAGAAGAATATACAAAGCAAATAAATAATTCATTCAACAACAGAAGTGGAAAGCGTGATTATGTATAAAATCTCTTGTCACCTAACATGGATATTTTAAAATATTATTTAACTTATCTTAAAAAAAATAGTCTCACACTTAATATCCAAAATTTAATCTTGACCTATATTATAAAATTGTTTACTAGTTCGTGAATTTGGCTATGCATTATTAATAAACAAACATACACGACATGCCATGGACCACTATTGACTATACAATTGTCATATCCTCAATTAAATATATGGATAAACTAATGTCATCAGATTGAGGTGTCTTTTTTTTTTTTCTTTCCCAAATTTACATATAGCTCGAAATAGGAAATTGTGGATTAATCTGACAACCTTTTATTACAAATTTCTTACATATATAATCTGTAAAATTTAGGATTTTCTGAAGATAATTTTCTTTCTTTTATTAAAATGAAAAATAGGATATAAATAATTTACAATGTTTCGTAGATTCAAGAATATGGTTTACTTAAAGCGAAATATCTTGCTCCATTATGTATTCTGTTTTATATTGTCAAAGTTATTTATTTTATTAGTTTCAAAATATTTTATTTGTATTAAAAATATTAACCCAATATTCTAAAATAAATTATAAACCCAATAATCCAATATTAACAGTGAAATCATACTTAATTTTAAGGGAAAACATGTAAATTTATCCCAAAGTTTCACCAATTAGGGAATTTTATCCCAATTTTTTTCAATTAGGGAATTATATCCCAAAGTTTAGTTTTTTAGGGAATCTTATCCTCAAATGCCAACTCAACTTTTAAATGCCACATGGCATTGACGTGGCGCTGAATCATAGTCACATCATTGCCATATGGTATTGATGTGGCATTTTAAAAATTTTAATAATATATTTATTTTTAAAATATTTTTTAATTTGATAATTCATTTTTTCTATTTTTTAAAAAATTTATTTTTAATAATTTTTTATGTTTATTAAATAATATTCTTATATTTCATCTATTATTTTTTCTTAAAAATGCATATTTGATATTTTAAGTTAAAATATTATAAATAATAATATTAATTGAATTAAATATTATGGACGTACACACGATTTTGATTTTCTAATAATAAATTTTAATTTGATAATCAATATTTTATTTTTAATAATACTTTAATTTTAAATGTCAAATATGTATTTTAAAAATAATAATTGATAAATAAAAATAATACTAAAAACTAAAATATTTTTTAAAAATATAATATATTAATGATTAATTATAGTATATTTGAAAAATAAAAATATTAGTAAAAAATTAAAATGACACGTCAATGCCACATGGCAATGACATATCTATGAGTCAACGCCACATCAATGCAATGTGTTATTTAAAAGTTGAGTTGGCATTTGAGGATAAAATTCCCTAGCAAAAGTAAACTTTGGAATATAATTCCCTAATTGAAAAAAGTTGGGATAAAATTCCCTTATTGGTGAAACTTTGGGATATATTTACTTGTTTTCCCTAATTTTAAACACTCAATGTATCTTGAGAATTTTAAATTAATTTGCTTTTGAATGTACATTAATAATATTTATTTTGTCATCAGTAAAATATTCGACGGCGGTACTTTCCTTAGAACTAGAAACTTGTGGTGATTATTTTATTTTAATTTTTCGAGCTTGATTAATAATATACATATTTTCTACTTTAAAAAGTTTTTTTATTTTTTACTTGTACAACCATAACCAGTGAACCTATTACCACACTATATCATACGCAACTCTTTTATTATAATTATTACAAATTGAAACTTTAAACGAAAAAAAAAAATGCAAACAGCGACTCTTGTAGTAATAATTAATAAGCAGGTAAATGATGAAGTGAAAGCGCGTTTTTTCTGCGCTTTGTTTGTTTGTCTGTCTCGAATGAATCTTGGCAGTTTGTTTGCTTGTCTGCTACTGAAATCTTCCTTAATGAGTATGAAAGCGTGCGTCACAATGAAATTTGTCTCTTCAAAAATAATACTACTATGGCAGTAAAATTTGACCAAATTAATCCAATATTTATTTTTGCACGCTCACCACAGATTTATGTTTGTTTCTCACAAGTCATAAGTTGCTCATTTGTCCAATCATGTGACACATCATGCATCAATATTTCACCATTGGTGAATGTAAGAAAGAGTTTGATATTAACTTTGGTGTGGATGTTGATCTATATATATATATTTCTAATTAGTATGGAGCTGGAGCTGTTGTAAAAGACCATAAGCAACGAATTATTGCAATCATGTTGTTGTAATTTTGGATTCGACATAGAGACAAGAATTGAAAGAGAGAGAAACAAATGTTTTATTGTATCTATTGTTTGATTATTTATATTATTGTGTTTACAAGTTTAAATAGAGATGATGGGAAACAGAGAAAGAAAATAAATATCTTTATTGATCTCTGTCAATTTTGCTGCTGATTTCAATCTTGCTGATTCTAGTTGATTTTTAATCATGATCAAAAATAGATTCCAGCATTCCAACTCAAGTTAAGTTGCGGGGTTTCTAACACCTACTTTGCCCAAAACATCTGTTGGTTTCTGGAGTCGACAACTTTAGTGAGTATATAAGCAAGTTGATTTATAGATGAGACATACGGCAGTGCCACCATTCCTTGCTTTATTTTTTCTTTGATGAAATGTCTATCAACTTCAACATGTTTAGTTTTGTCATGTTGCACTGGATTTTCGGAGATGCTTATAGATTCCTTATTGTCACATAACATCCTGCAGGCCTTTCCTGAATGAAGATCAAGCTCTATCATTAGCTTTCGCAACCACAAGACCTTTGTAAGACCACTCTTGATGCCTCGGAATTCTGCCTCTACACTGGACAATGACACTACCTTTTGCTTCTTGCTTCTCCAAGATACTAGATTTCCCCCAACCATCCATAGATTTTCTGTCTATAGGGTTTCCGACCCAATCTGCATCTGTATAAGCTTGAATTTCTAGATCTCCTGTTTTCTTGAAGATAATTCCATAATCAAACGCCCTCTTTAGATATCTGATTATTATGATAGCCGCCTCCATATGTTCCGACTGTGGTTGATGCATGAATTGACCGACCACACTGACTACATATGCGATGTTTGGTTTGGTATGGGAAAGATAGACAAGTTTTCCTACCAATCATTGATACCTTCCTCGATCTACGTCATCTCCTTCCTTCCTAATCTGCAGTCCATGATCTACGACAATGGGAGTACTTGTTGGTTTACAATCCACCATCCCAGTCTCAGCAAGAAAGTCCAAGGTGTACTTCTTTTGATTGATGAAAATGCCACATTTCGATTGTAAAACTTCAATTCCAAAAAATATTTTAAATTTCCCAAGTTCTTTATCTCGAACTCCTTGAACAAGTTCTCTTTCGGTCCTTCAATCTCCTCATCAACATAAATGATGAGACAAGTTAACAGACCTTCCTGTCTATTTATGAACAACGTGTGATCTGAGTTGCTATGTGAGTACCCGAGTTTTTTCATAACCATGGTGAATATTCTAAACCAGGCTCTCGGTGACTGTTTCATACCATACAATATTTTTCTCAATCTGCACACTTCATTCTTTCTGAACCCTTGAACATAACTAAGTGGTGGCTCCATGCAAACTTCTTCTTTCAACCTGCTATGGAGGAAGGCGTTAGTTACATCAAATTGATTTAGGGGCCAATCTTTATTGATATCTACAGACAAAAGAACTCGAACGGTGTTCAATTTCGCAACTTGGGAGAATGTTTCAGCATAGTGTATCCCATATGTTTGTGTGTACCCTTTGGCAACGAGACGTGCCTTATATATTTCAATTGAGCCATCTTGTCTTCTTTTGATAGTGAATAACCACTTACAACCAATTGGTTTCTTCTTCGGCGACAGCTGACATTTCTCATAAGTGTTATTTCGAGCTAAGGCTCCCATTTATTTATCCATTGCCAGTTTCCAATTTTGGATTTGAAGGGCATCCTCTTCTGAATGTGGGATATCTTCCTCATACAATGTCTTTACAAATTTCCTGGCATTGTTTGACAATTTCATCTTGGCTAGAGACCCGATAGAGTACCGAGAGTTTCCATGCTTTTCAAGAGAATACTGTTGGGGTGGAACACCTCTATTGGTTCTAGGGGGCAACACATAGCTTTGAGTAGTAGGATCAGGATCAGGGTCTTGAGTAGTATGTTTAGGATCAGGTGATATTTCAGTTCCAAACTCATAATTGATGGACATCGGAGAGGAATCCATTGGAGATGTCACTAGTGGTGAGCTATAATTTACTATTTATATGATCAGCTCGGGCGTAGGAGCGACTGTGATGTTGGCATGCTGTCAATCAACATCAGAGAAGTTCGGATTTAGAAGCCAACTTAGTGAGTCACATGTTTCTGGTATATCTACACTCTCTCCCTAACTGCTAAGTTGGCTGAAGAAAAAATTGGTTTCAAGGAAGGTACAATGGATGGTGGTAATTATTTGATGAATTTTTGGATTATAGCACCGATATCCCTTTTGATTTACCCCATACCCTAGAAAGACACATTTTTTCTGCACATGGAGATAATTGTGACCTTTCATGTTTCGGGATATGGACAAATACGGGACATTAGAAGATTCTGGGTTGGAGAGTGAGTGAAGTTGGTATGTGAGTGTATTTAGCTAAGGTATCGAGAGGAGTTTTAAGGTTAAGGATTTTTGTTGGAAGCCGATTTATGAGATATACAGCGGTAGCAACAGCTTCAGGCCAGAAGGAGTGGAACTTAGGATTCTATCATCATTGCACGAGTCATCTATAGAATGATGCGATTCTTTCGTTCCACAACTCCATTTTGTTCAGGATTCTATCGGTTCTGAGTGTTTTAATAGGTTTACTGAATTGTGTGTGGATTATAGCATAAAAATGGGTAAACTTATCTATTACTTGGATTTATTTTCTAAGAAGTAAATCCAAGTCACCCTCGTACAATCATCAACAAACAACAAGAAATATTGGAATTTATGACTATTGGATATGGATGAAGGTCCCCAAAACATGAGCATTATTGGAATGGAAGGATTGTCTGTGGCTTTTGGCCAAAACACAAGTTTCACAATTATTGAAATTAAACTTAGCTAGTTTAGGAAAAAGAGTTTTAAGATACCCAGAAGACGGGTGACCCAACCGTCGATGCCATAACCAAGTTTTTCGTTTAGACGATCCATGTGCCAACATCACAGTGCCTTTATGAGCGATCTCATCAACGTAGTACAAGTCATCCCGCTCAATGCCACGTCCAATAATCTCCTTCGATCGAATGTCCTGCAAAAGATAGAAATGAGGAAGTAGGAGTAATGTACAATTAAGTTCTTTGGTGATATGAATGATAGAAAGAAGTTTGTGAGATAAACTCGGGACATAAAGTTAGTTGGACAAACGAATATTCGGTGAAACTTCAATGGTTCCTGCCCCTCTAACAGGTGTAACACTACCACTAACAGTTTGAACATGACTTAGTAAGGGTTGTGAAGAAGTCAAAAAATTATTTTTATCAAAGGTCATTGTATGTGTAGCCCCACAGTCAAGAATCCAATGTCTGTTTTTAACAATTTGATTATGAATATTACAAATATCAAATTTTCTACGTTTGGGGTTAGTTATAATTTCAGAATTTTTAAATGATGCAACAGGAATTTCAGGAAAAATAGAGGAACTAGTATGCAATTTAGAACATTCAGTTTTAAAATTTCTAGAACTTAATGGATTAACTTGCAATTTTAAGGAAAGTTTAGTGTTGAAAAGGGTTTGGTTCTTTACCTCCTATTTGTGCCGCCGCCCCTTGATTCTCTCTCTGTCCCGCTGTCCACCCTCATATCTCGTCGTTGTCACTTCTCCAAAGCCGAAGCCGACCACCGGCGACTCTGGCAAACTCATGCCAACCGCTGCTTTCCCTTACACGGCGGTGGTGATAGGTTTGTGGTTGTCCTCCCACCACTCGGTATAGCTGAAAGCTCAAAACACATCTTTTTTGCGTGTTTTCTCTTCCCACAGTGAGAGCATTGCAACCTCAATTTATCGATTTTGACCGAGATGGTTGGGTTCTGGTGCAGTGGCTTGGCCGACTTGGAGGTTGATTTGGTCAAAGGGCAAGACCGAATCCTATGGGTCCAATTTGTTCTGGCTCGGAGCGTGTTGTCGATTGGAGCATCTCCAATCTGGCGGCCTCTCCTTGGATTTTGCTAAAAGCCGACTCTGTAGACGGAATGGGGCCTTCCTTTAGAATGTCTTGTCGGATTGGATCGTATTTTTGATCCAACCAGGTGAGAAACTGGTATAATATCCTATGGCTTATAATTTTTTGGTATTGTGATATGCCCTTTTCGCAGCAGTCATATGGATTCGAATCCCTCCTGTCTATATTCATCCAATAGGTCTGCAAATTATTCCAGTAATCTTCGAGTGTTAATCCTCCTTGACTGATTTTGTTTGCTTTTACCTTTAGGTCATATAGAAGAAAGGGATCGGCGCCGTTTCAGTAAGTGGTGGCAAGGTCATCCTAGATGGCCTTTCCAGTTTGGTACTAAGCAAAATTGGATATCAAGCGCGCTTCCATATTCTGTAACAGCCATGAATAGACTGTTAAGTCTACCTCTTCACATTGAGGGAATTCGGAATCAGCTCTGTCCGGTGGTTCTGGATTCCCTGTGATGTTGGGAAGGTGTTTCCTGCCTCCGATGGAAACTTTCATAAGTCTGAACCATACCGGATAATTATGGCCATCCAGTTTGAATCCTAGATGAATGTTCTCTGAATTTTTCATTATGTTGGCTAATTGGGTTGACAACTCCTGATGCCCTTCTGTCATGTTGTCTTGCAGTTTTGAAGAATTTGAAAGTCTGCTTTGATCTTGTCAATTGGTTTGAGAAGGGTATATTGAACAATGATGAAGCAATTTCTAAGTTCAGGGTTAAGGAAAGGTATTTGATTTAGATTCTTTGGGATAGGTCCTCAGGGCAGGGCAGTGATGAACTCATTTCTAAGCCCAACCTACTATGATATCATGGAGACAAGAATTGAAAGAGAGAAAAAAATATTTTATTATATCTCTTGCTTGATTATTTATATTGTTGTGTTTATAAGTTTAAATAGAGATGATGAGAAACAGAGAAAAGAAATAAATATCTCTATTGATCTCTGTCCATTTTGCTGCTGATTTCAATGTTTAATTTCAATCTTATTGATTCTCGCTGATTTCTAATCATGACCAAAAATAGATTCCAACACATGTTACGTCCCATCTCACATCTGGGATCAGACTCGACGGGAGGAGTTCTATCCATTTTTTATGGGATTAGATTTTGCTTCGAACAAAGAATCTCGCCAATCATGATGATATATACACTCTATCATTGCTGCTCGAGTGATAAAAGAACCGAAAGACAACTCACAAGATCCCTAGTGATCTCCAAACTTTTACTTACTGTCAAAAAATAATTGTTTTGAGAATTTTTAAGTGCTATTAAGATGGATCTATCATATTGCACATTTTTTTAAACAATTTTTTAAATAAATATATTAGAGATGAAGTTTCCTAGATTAGTTAATCAATGTAGCCAGACTTTACCATACTTAATTTACAAAATCTAGCATTAAAAAAGAAAAAAAATTATATTAGAGGAGATCAACCAAAAAAATTACTGATATATTTTATATATACCTATGAATTGAATATATAGAAATAAAATTAAATTATATAAAAATATTATCCTACATTAGGTATAAATTAGACTTAGAAAAGTAAAATCAACTATAAAATAAATTAGCAATGGACTTTGTAGTCAAAGACGCAACAAATTGTTTCATAAATATTGGAAAGAACTAAAATTTGATTTTGTCACATTTGGGATCAGTTCTTAACGTCAATGAATAAGATGACCCCACTCCAATTTCTTATGAAGAAAATGATTTTCTTTTTATTCAATTAAGATTTATATATAGAGCGTCGAAGTTTGTACATGAAAATATTAGTTAGTAAAATTTGTATACATTTATATATATTTTTTAAATGATTAAACTTCTTACGGAATAAATAACTTGGAGTTGAAGTATAATTAGGGATGGACAAAAATACCGAACATATCGTATAAAAAAATACCGAAATTATCGAATTTTTGGTAATGTATCATACCGTACCAAAAATTTTCGGTATGATAACGGTATGACAATCCTAATATTGAAGGTATACCGGCACATACCGTACCGAAAATATAATAATATATTTTGTTTTTTTATTATTTTAAAATAATAAATTAAAAATAAAATTATATAAATTAAGAATGAAATCACATCTTTTCTTTTCACCTAACAATATTATTGATATAAACATATTTCTTAAATAAATATTAACAGAAAAAATTGTAAAAAGCAAAGTATGTTAACGTTATAATGAAAGAATGATAAGATAAATGGTATATAAATTATGTCATGCCAAATCATATTGAAATCATTTCAAGAATTCGATATGCCGAAGTAATAGTATATAAATTATCTCATACCGACTCATACCGAAATCATACTGAAAATTCGGTATACCGAACTAAGGTATAGCGAAAACTTCAGTACGGTAACGGTATGAGTTTTCCTTATACCGTAAATTTTGATAAGGTATAAGGTATGAAGAAAAATGTTCGATATACCGTACCGAGCCATCCCTAAGTACAATGTAATATCTCGTATCAATTAAGAAATCTATTTTCTATAAATAAATATCAAAATAGTTTTTAGTGAAGTTGTCTATTGTATTATTGGCTCTTACCTATCCTATGGATTGAGGCATCACTTGTAAGAAACATTCCAAGTTAAGGAAAATTATAATTTTAATATATATTACAACACTTTAATATATTATAAATGTATTAGAATAAAAAAACAAATAAATAACTCTAAAAACGACGTGAAATGAATCAATTCAATTGTGTGTGCGAGTATGAAAAAAATTGTGGCCTATATATATTTTGGAGATAAGTTTATGTGATTGAGATTTGATTTGTGTGGAGCCATCATAGTATCGTTTCACCATCATACATATCTAGGGATGTAAAACGGGCCAACCCGTCGGGTTTCGGGCTAACCCTATCGGGTTGCGGGCTATTCGGTCCGGGTTGAATCGGGCTGGATTTTTTTCGGGCTGAAAATTTTTGACCCTAACCCTAACCCTCCGGTTTTCGGGCTAACCCACCGGGCCGACAAGATATACGAAATTATTTATACACAAATAATCTTTAAAATAATATGATGACCGCTAAAAGCCTAAAATAAAATTAAAAGGAGAAAATAATATTAAAAGCATAAATAATATGATTGTTTATTTTATTATGAGTAGTTTTACTGTATTGCATTTTGTTTGCTATTTTTTTAGTGCTTTTTAATTTGTATTGTGTTCTATATAAGTTATTAATTTGTAGGTTATTTATGTATTTAGTTTATTTTTATTTTTTTACTTTAAGATAATTATTCATATTTACATAATTAAAAAAATGAAAAAAAACAAATGTATGAAAAAAAATTACAAGCAAAAACATAATATAAGATACAAGTAAAGAAAAGAAAAAAGAGATTTTTGTTAAATTAAAAAAAAAGAAGAAGAAGAAGAAAAGAATGTTTATCTTAAAAAGTAAATTTTTTTAAAGAAACAGAGGTGGCTTGTGAGATAGTATGTGAGAGGTGAGAATTAATACAAATAAAAATATTTATTAAAAAAAAAAAGAAATAGGATAATAAAATAACAATTGACAGCATGCATAATAAATGTGTGTGGAGGAGGCGGCCTTTTTCATGAAAAGACTATAAAAAGCTTCCCAAAAGCCCTCTGCTTTTATTTCTTTGTCTGCCATTTATTCCCCTCCCCCTTCAAATTGTTTTACATTCCCTCTCTCTCTCTAAAATGAATATTTTTATAAAATTAACATGGGACCGACGGGCTGACCCGCGACCCGCCGGGTCCAGCCCGAATGGCCCGCGAGCCCGGCGGGTCCAGCCCGGTCGGTCCAAAATTTTTTCGGTTAAAAAAAAATCGGCCCTAACCCGCATTTTAGCCCACCGGTTTCGGGTCAACCCATCGGTTTCGGGCTTAATTGACATCCCTATACATATCTATATATATAAGTATAATTTCCATTGAAGTGCCACGAAATGAGGGTGCATTTAATTAGATATGACCTAGGCTAATTAATTTCCTAAAGTCAACTCACATCATAATCTATACAACCGGCAATATTAATACTATCTACGTATGCAAATAATAATGCAATTTTATTAATACTTTTTACGTATTTATTATATGAGTATATACAAATATTTGTGCTTGCATGTGTTTGTGTTTTGAATCATTCTTTGAAAAACACAAGTCCTACCGAAAACTACCTATACATATATGTACAAAAATGTTTTAACTAACTCAATTTTATATTATATTTAGTGGTGTCCATTTGGAACCGGAACCGGCCTGGCAGTTCACGGTTCCGAACCGGAACCGGAACCGTTTTTCGACGGGCCGGTTCAGGTTCAAGAGATAGCTCCGACCGGAACCGGCGGTTCCGGTTCCGAATCGTTGAACGACGGGATAAAATTTTTGAAAATTTGAAAATCGACGAATAAGAGAGCGCCACGTGTCCCTGAAAAAATAAAAAAATAAAATATAAAATATTCATCGAACCGCCGGTTCCAGTTCGGAACCAGAACCGTTTTCTCAAGGGCCGGTTCTGGTTCCAACTTTCTGGAACTGCACCGGCAGTTCCGAATCGGAACCGGCCCGTGGCCACCACTAATTATATTTTGTTAGCTATATAAACATACATACATACAGAAAAGAGACATGCTAAATTGCTACATGCATGGTGAATTAAATCAAAATATGAGATAATAATTAATAATTAAGATACATTCCAAGATTCGGATCGCATATGTATATATATTATACGTGTATATATTATAAAGTGACTTCATTTAAATTTCTATGATATATATTACTCCCTCCGTCCCACTTCAATTGTCCACCTTTCCTTTTTTGTCTGTCCCATTTAATTGTCCACTTACTTAAAATGGAAAAATAATACTCACTCACTAATAAAAATAATAATTTCCTCTATCTCTACTCGCATTGGTTATTGTGCCAAAAGCAAAGTGGACAATTCATATGGGACGGATGGAGTACTAATTAGTAGCAGTTCTTGTAATTCCGCGTTACTCACAAACCAATAAAAAATTTATTCTTTGTTGTAAGGGAAGAATAATCGATTTCAAAATCTTTTATTCGAAGATTTTTATAGATAGGATGTCCATTAATCCTCCGGTTCTTATTCTTTTTAAAAAAATCTTCAAATTCTAGAATACATATCATACTATATAACTGTATTTAAGAGAAAATTAATGGATTCCATACCTTCCATTACAAGAAAGTCTAGCCACATAGACATTTACATAGATATGTAAATTCTTATCCCACACGATAATGTATGAAGCTTCCATAATTTGACATCGTAGATAGAATATTGACCACAAATTTCATATGAAGAGAGAGGTTATATTACAATAATATTATTTTCCTTTAATTAGTTAAAATTTGATAATTAAAATGTCAATTTAAGTGGACGCTAGAGGATCCTCCAGCTAGCCCTTAGTTAAAAAAAAAAAATCCGATTTAATACTATGGTAATATGATATTTTAACGAGCTAATCTCTTTTACGAATTAGTCGTGAATAGGGGTGAAATAGGTCGGACTACCCAACAGGGGCCTTCGGTCTAGCCTATCACAAGTCGGGCCATGCCAATTTTGTAAACAAATCAGACTTATGCTATTTAAAAAGCCTATTTAGCTAAGCAGACCCAGGCTCGGGCTTGAAAATAAGTCTACTAACCTAACAGGCCGACTCATTTAAATAATTATATATATAATTTAATTAATTAAATATATTTATTATCTACAATTTAAAATATATTTATGATTATGAATAAAAAATATTTTGAATAAATTATTTGTTACTAAATAATGTATTTATCTAAATTATTAAATATATTTGCTATTGAAATAACATAATTATATTTATAATTTAAAAATAAAATATACATTATAAATTTTAAGTAGACTCCGATAGGCCTTATACAGGCTGAAAATCAAACTTATTTCATTAAAAAAAGGTCAGGCTAAGGCTTACAAAAAAACTTACTATAGATAATAGGTCGGGCTCAGGCCTCTTCAAACTTACGGGATCAAAGCTCAGTTTATTCTCACCCCTAATCGTGAAGAAAACAAAGATGTCAAAACAAGGGAAAATAATGTATGAGGGATTAAATGTCTCAAAAAAAAAATGTACGAGGGATTAATGATAAAGAAGAGTCAGAATTTTTTTATTATTGATAATTTTATAAAGGCCCTATAAGAAATTTTTATGGATATGCTAACTAGCCGCATCATCAAATGAATGATTGATAATTGCCTAGTTTTTTATTAACATGCTTTGAATTAATTAGTATGAAATTAATTATTGAAAAAATATATAATTTTTTAATAAAAAGTATTGGATTATTAAAAAAATCGCGCCTCAAAAGCCGAAAACTTGTTGCACGTACGGGCCTGCCCCCCCACATTATAAGCACAGCTTCCACACGTGTGATGCTTTCACTTTGATTAAAGCCAAGGTAATCATTTAAAAAAAAATCATCAAATCACTAATTTTTTTTACCTTTTTTTATCATATAATAAATCTGGTTTCTAAAGATAGTGATCGAAAGGTTGAACGTAATTCATTAGGACTTTCTTGTACATTTAGTAAGAAACTAAAAACATATTGGAACTAAGTAAAATACTAGATAATTATACTAAAAAAAAAATCACAAAATAAAATTTAAAAAAATTCACGAATCATATATACTTTTCTCTATTGCTTTATATCGTTTCCACCCTTATTCACGACCCTATAAACAGCAAAAGATGGCAAAATGAAATGACATCAAAATTGAGAAAAAGGTAATAATGGATAAAAAAGCAAAATTATGAAACGATGAGATTGGATATTAGAGGAATCCTTTCAGATCAAGAAAGGGATAAAAGATTAAAGAAGAAAACAATTTTCACTAAAAAGAGGCCTCTCCACCTCATTTTGCTTTTCTTTTTCAACTTTTTAGAACATTCTGCTCCCCTATTTATTTATTCTCACCCATTTTATTTTTTTTTAATTTTACTTTTTCTTTTTGTAAGACATGATTTATGATGTTAACACGAGTGACGGTCTAGGTTATTTTATTTAGCAAGAAAGGTAAAGCAATATTTTGCTTTTCTTACGTCTGCAGAAGATTCGAAATTCTTTAAGTAATTGCTTTTGCTTCTTTTTTTTTCTCCCAAAACAAAATTCTTATCTTTTAATTTTTCACCCATGAAATTTAATTGATGAAAACACTTAATTTAATATTTTTCTATTTTATCTGTTTAGTATTTATTATGATGTATGCATTGGTGTAAAATACAGCCTAGACGGCCACCTAGGCGCCGCCTATACGCTAGGCGGCCATGAGCCGTCCCGAAAACCCATTGTACGGCTCTATTATACGTTTAAGAAATTATATGGTGCCTAGACGGCTAGTCGGCCTAAGCGCCACGATTATACGTGTTAATACAGACAATTGTATGGGCTATTCGGTTTTCTGTACGGGCTAGGCGGGTCAGTTCGATAATTTTTAAAAAAAATCGTAAAAATTCATAAGAATATAAATTAATTAGAAAAAACTTAATAAATAGAATAATAGATAGATTTTTTAAATTCTTCACATTTTAAAACCGTATTAGGTGTTTTATAATAGAGAATTTGAATATGAAGATTATTATAATTTTTGTAATTTTATTTTGATATTATCTATTTTTCATGGATAAATTAAACTTTGAAATATTGAAATATTTATTGTTCTAAATTGATATTCTATTATTTTTTTAGGATATTTAAACTTTGAAAATAATTTGGTTACAATATTTTTTTCTCTTTAATATTTTATATTTATAATATGAAAATATAAAAAATATGTTGACCTTATAGGTACCGCTTAAAAACCGTCTAAGCCCCATCTAAACCATCTAGACGCTTGACCACGCTTGACCCTATATGACCGCAGCGTATTCTACAACCATGGATGTATCCAAAATATTGAAAATATTTGGGCTTGGCCCGAATACTGAAGCATCAATATGCAAGCGAGAAGCCTGCGATTCTCGGCCCAATTAAGGGCCCGATTTATTCTGTACGCATGGAAAATCCGACTGATAAACCGAACCGGGAAAATTGGATTGTAGAATTCGTGGACCAACCGACAGTAACTGGTTTGCCGGCGGATTTGAAAAATGAGATCGGCCGCCGAACTTTTCCGGAGAAGATGTAGTGATATTCTATGGAGGAATGGCAGATTCTATTGTACTGACCAGAGCTCAGGAGTCAAAATATTTGACCGCAATCTCAAGCGGAAACAAGTTCGGAGCTATTCTATACTTCACCTATTTTTTTCGTTTTTTCAAGTGCTCCTTGATGTTGTTCATTGCGTTTTCTTTGACTAATTTCGTTCTTATGTTTGTTAATTTTTGTATTGTTAAATACAGCGAGATAGAGCTGCGTGGCTAATGGGTCGTGAGGATTCTTTGGTGGATGCAGTAGCTGAAAATTTGCTGGATCGGTTGGAGGTGATGTTTTAGGCGAATTTTTACTTGATATGAAATATAATTCGATCACGATCAGATTGAGATTTGCTCTAGATGTTGAGTACCTATGATTTATTGTAAGGTGTAGTGGATTTTCATGAATCTTTGCTGGAAGAATTTCTTAAATGTTTATTTGCTCGCACATTGGCTGCGTTGCTTTATATTTTAATTGTATGAATGAAATGTGCTGTGAAGCTGAATCACATTGATAGAATATGCTAATGCAACCACTGATACATAAATGTGTTGTCCTTGAGCCCTTACTCAGTTAAATTTTTTGCATATCTATTTTCGCAATTCACAACTCTTTGTTAAAAGTTATTTAATCCTTACTTTGAACTACCGGATGAATGTGAATTCAATTCTAGAATGCGTGGTGGATTTGTTAGTTATTTTTTGCCTATTCTTACCCAATAGGGTTTAGGGTTTAGTTATTCCATTATGTTCTTTACAAGTTACAACTGTATGAGCTCCTTTTTTGGACATGCTTGTTGAAAAGTACTCCCTCCATCCCATTATATTAGGGACGGAGGAGTGTGCACACTAACCAATGTGCATTAGTGTAGAATAATTAATATTTTATTGATGAGTGGGAAAAAAGTTGCCTTTTTAGAAAATGGGACTAATAAATGGGACGGACCAAAAAGGAATATGGGACTAATATAATGGGACGGAGGGAGTAGCTATTTATGATTCTTTATTCTCTTAATTTATTTAATTTGGGATCTGATATATGGTTCCGGATTGGTTTGTGGGACATAAATAATGTGTTATCTTGTTGTGTGTTCAAGAGACTCGTCCGTACATAGGTGCTTATGTAGTGTTCTCAGGTGCTCCTGCATATTTATGTATACCTTGATTTGTTATGGTTTGATGACATGTCTGAAAGCTCAATACTTGTTGTCCATTTGTTCTTGTAGGATTGTAAAAAGACATTCCCTACAGCATTATGCATGGGGGGTTCTCTGGAAGCAATAAGGCGCCTGTTGCAGGGGCGTGGTGAGAGTCGAGATTTGTCAGTCTCGTTCAATCCTCGTATTGTGGTTTACAACTTATACCTGGCGTTTGGGGATTAAATAACTCTGGCCAAAAACTTTAGTCTGGTTTTACTATGATCGGGTGCTTATTTCTAAACTTTTCAGGTGGCATTGAAAAGCTTATAATGATGGATACTTCGGTTGACATGGTGAATTTATGTAAGCAGGCTGAACAAAACTCACCTAACAAAAATGTTGAAACATCTTTCATTGTTGGCGATGAGGAGTTTTTGCCTGTGAAGGAAAGGTATGCACAACAGTTTCTGTTTTCTGCATCATTCAGTTCTTTCGACCTTGTCAAATCATCACCAATGAAGAGCATGACTAGTTCCAACGGCTTTTGTGGTTGCTTAGCTCTCTGGATCTGGTTATTAGTTGCTTGGGACTTCATTGGACGAACGATCTCCCTGGAGCCATGATACAGGTTTTCGTATTCATCATTGCCCAATTTTTTTGTCACAACTAATTATATTGAATTCCGCTTGTTTACTCTTCAAATTATAATTCTTTCAGATTTTGTTGTTTCAAACTTAAATGTGTAGTGTATTTTGTCATCAAAGACCTCACCTCACTTGCTTATTCCACTTGTTGCAGAGTAAATTGGCTCTTAAGCCTGATGGCCTATTTCTGGCAGCTATTCTTGGTGGAGAGACTCTAAGGTTATATCTTCCAGCTATTCATACGTGTTGGAGGTGTTTGAGTTTTATGAAAGGCCTTATTATTTGTCTTTCAGAGAACTAAGAATAGCGTGCACTGTGGCTCAGATGGAACGTGAAGGAGGAATAAGTCCTCGCTTGTCACCTTTGGCCCAGGTACTTGGTAGCCAATTGCATGCTATTTAGATTGTTGTCCAGGTTCAACAATCCAGAAATGTTTAAAACCAATCCTGAATGTAGAAGAAGCCTCATTAATTAAATATCATTCTAAAGCTTCATGTACATTAACATGTTTTCCTAATTATAGTCATTCTTGGAGGCTGTTTAACCAAGCTAACAGATAACTTTCACAGGTCTTTTCTTCCCCTGTTTAGTTAAAAAGGTTTGGCCGTGGACCTATAAGCTTTTTGATAGTTGTGACTGTTAGATGCTTGAGGTGTTAAAATGATTACGTTTCTTTGTACTTATTTTAACAGAGAGGCAAATGGTCAGTTTTATCATATTACCCAAACTTGTGGGCTACACAAGCAACTTGTGTATGTTTTCAAAAACAATAAAAATAAAAAAATAAATAAAAAATTGTGTATGAGCTTTCGATCTTGGTTGATATCATTTTGATAGTAGTTTTACCTACTGGGTACTTTTATTTGGAGAATGCTGTGGGCTTTTCTTTTTTTCAACTATTTAAAACTCTATGAAAAAGGTACATATCGCTGAATTTTATTGACCTTCATGTGGGTTCGTTTGATCCTGTTCTTATATCTGTTACCCAAAACTATGAGTTGGAACCATAATTACATAGATATGTTAGGAATTAGGATAATGAACTTTGAAATGTTTATACATCTTTTTCCTGTTTATCTGTACAGTTAGTAAATTTCTAGCATATCGCAAGTGGAGTTGTTTTTAGAACGGACTTCTGCCATTGTGAAAATATCAAGCTGATGCATATTTTTGGTACTAGGAGAAAAGAATAAAGAAGGCAATTTTCTGGGAATGATAACAAATCAGCTATATATTTTCACAGTATTGTGGTATAAACTATTCTTAATTTGAGTTTATAGGTACGTGATGCAGGAAATCTGTTAACTAGGGCAGGGTTCACCCTTCCTGGAGTTGATGTTGATGAATATACTGTGAGATATAACAGCGGTATGTGATATATCTTAATGGTTTCTAGATCTCAAGGATAACTTCTTACTGTGCATCAAACAATTTATTTTTCTATGAAATTATTGTTGAGTTTTGCAGTTAAAATCTGATTTAGAAACTTGCTTTTACGCATTTGTATGTCAACTTTCAATGTCTTGGTTATTGTGTCAAAACTAAACCAACTATTAATCTGGGATGGATGGAATAACTAAATAGCGAAATCACTTACATAGCTTCAAGTAAAGTGTAAATTATTTTTTTGCACATATATATATATATTTTTGGGCACACATAATTAATGGTAACACTCATTCCTTCAAGGTAGCTCTGGAATTGATAGAGCATCTTCGTACTATGGGTGAAACTAACGCTCTGTTACAAAGGAACAATGTAAGACCTTATCTCCTTTACATGTCTTCTGAAAATCTCATGATCATATTCTATCTTGTCTTGGAGAAGGAAAATGTCTAGCTCCACGATATGCCTTCTTCCGCACTCTTAACTTTTCATCCAAATCAAACTGAATCAGATCTTAAAGAGGGAGACTGCACTGGCTACAGCAGCTATTTATGAATCGATGTTTGGTGCAGAGGACGGCACCATCCCAGCAACATTCCAGGTGATTATGAACTAGCTCTCCAAATAATCTTCATATACTGTGCAGAAGTTTTGTTTTATGCATCTTGTGCTACCAACTGTTTCTACTTCTTTCTCTATACGAGTTATTCCAATGGTTGCACCCGAAAATTGCCATCTTAATAGAAATCTCATTTAAAATGATTGTGACAGTCGGTCCTTAGCCACTAAGACATAAGTCATAACATGAACACATGATATGCAAACGAAACTAGTTTTTGCATCTTTGTTTGACATAACTCACTTTAAGGTAATATTTATGACTGGATGGAGGGAGCACCCTTCGCAGCAAAAAGCTAAGAAGAGAGGATCTGCGACCGTATCTTTCAAGGATATCCAAAAGCAGTTTGGTGGAGCTACGTAGCGTCGAGAAGAGAAGACTCAAACTTGTAAGTTAAGATGTTGAATCCACACTCACATTCTTCAACTGAGGTTGCGGATCTTCCAATTATCCTTGTCTACTCCAAAAATAAATGATCGAAATAATAACCCATTGCATTTTCTACCGATAACAGTAATCTGTCCTCAACAAATTAAACTTTTCGGATTCAAAAGCATATTCTTAATATATTCACTATTTTTTTTTACATGCTATTACTATATTTTACGACTTTAAACCCTTTATTAATGTAGAGATAACAAATTATTAACAATACAAAGTATTTGCAATTTTGCATTAATTAAAATAATGTTTATTTGTATAATAAAATATAAGTAATTAAATATTTGTTTAAATAAAAATTGAAATATCGATGATAAAAAAGTAATAAATGGCACTTACAAATTGAACATCGATGATAATATTTAGGGGCGTAGTCGAACCGAGTCAAGTCGAGTAATGAGTTGCTTGAGCTCGGTTTGATCAAATTTTGCCATGATCAAATTTCCGAGCTCGAGCTCTAGTTCGATTCGCCAAAGTAGTTATCGATCGCGAGCTCGAGTTCGAGCTTGGCTCGAGCTCGTTTATTTATATAATGCTTATTTTTTCAATAAAATGCAAAAATTATGATAACAAAAATGTAAAAACAAATATCTTGAATATCAAATAAATTTTTTACTATAAAGATATATAGCAATTATAAAATTTAATTTAAGAAAATTTTAATTATATATTTTAATCATATTATTCCATTATTTAATAGTTTATATAAAAATAGTATGCATTATTATATGTGTATTTATTAATCATACACTTAGAGTTTGTTTTAATATATTTTTATCTTGATTTTTCATTATTATATGTGTACATCTTTAAAAAATACTCCCTCCGTCCCGTCATATTAGTCCCATATTCCTCTTTGGTCCGTCCCATTAATTAGTCTCATTTCCTAAAAAGACAAACTTTTTCACACTCACCAATAAAATATTAATTCTTTTATACTAACAATTTTTGGTAATTGTGCATTCCCCTCTGTCCCTAATATGACGGGACAGAGGGAGTATTAAATTTAATAGTTAATATGTGAACATATAAAGTTTGTGTTAAATAATAAGAATATGTGAATATTGAAAAGTTGTAACATCTATCTATAAATATACTAAATGAGAATAGTTCCACTTAATTACAATATTGTCACTTTCCCTCCAAAAAA
>JAPKLW010001658.1:49629-74949 GCA_026898455.1 Plectranthus barbatus | reverse complement strand
TTATATAGATTATAAAAAAAAAGTTATAAGCTGAATTTAAGTTTTAATTTGTAATAATAATTAAGGTTTTTAATAGTTTATATAAAGTATAGTTAATAGTTATAAATTAAAAAGTTTGTTTTAAACATATATTTGTATCTTACTTTTTCATTATCAATTCATTTTAACAAAGAATTATGATTTAATAGTTTATATAAATATATTATGCATTAATACTTGTATATTGAGTAATTATAACTAGGAGTTTGTATTAATTGTATATTTTTATATTAATTGTTCATTATCTATACATTTTAACAAAAGTATTATGATTTAATAGTTTTTATAGATATATCATATACGGGAAAACACAGAATTTTATCCAAAAAGTTTCATTTCTCGGAATTTTATTCAAAATTTTATCTGTTAGTGGATTTTATCCAAAAGAATTTTATGTTTGAGAATTTTATCCAATTTAATTGACATTAATTTTTTAACGATAAATCACCCGTTAAATCCCACATAATATTCATGTCGTGTTCAACTAACGTCTACGTGGATTATTAACACTATACGAAATTTAACGGGTGGTTCATCGTACAAAAATTTCGTTAGTTAAGTTGGATAAAATTCCCAATAGAAAATCATTTTGGATAAAATTCCCTAAGAAATAAAACATTGGATAACATTCCCAAACAAAAAAAATATTTTGGATAAAATTCCCTAACAGATAAAATTTTATATAAAATTCCATGTTTTCCTACTATGTATATTTAGTGATTATAACTTAGGAGTTTGTTTTAATTATATATTTCTATCTTAGTTTTTCATTATGTGTATATATTTAAAAAAAGTGTTAAGATTTTAAATAAGTTAAATTGAATAATTATAAGTTAGGAGTTCTTTTTAATTATATAATTTTATCTTACTTTTCCATTATATATACATTTAAAAAAAAGTATTATGGTTTAATTATTTGTATAGACATATTATGCATTAATATTTGAGTTGTGTAAATATAACTTAGGAGTATGTTTTAATTATATATTTTTATCTTAACTTTCCATTATGTTTACATTTTTAGAAATATAATAAGATTTATAAGTTTATATAGATATATATAATAAAATAGCATAAAATATATAAATATTAAATTTTAATAAAAAATTCGAGCTTATTAACAAGCCTACTCACGATCTTTTAAATGAGTATGCACTCAAGCTTATTAACGAACCAGCTCACGAGATTTTAAACGAGCATGCTCGCGAGCTTGGCAAACCGATCACATCCGAGCTCGAACTCGACTCGAAGCTCGAGCTTGGTTTGTTTAGTAAATGATCGATATCCGAGTAGCTCAGCTCATTTACACCCTTAATAATATTATATGAAATATACATCAAACAAACAAACAAACTATATTTCCCTAATTGTTGTCTTAATGTGTATTTTACATTAATTAGACACCAACAATTACAAACTACACAACTTGATGGTAAAATTATGTTAAAGTATATTCGCTCATAAGTATCTCACAAAAATGAAGGAATTAAGAAAGAAAATTATATTGTTAATTCTTATCACAATGTACATCATTTCAAAACATAAATATCCAGTACAAAATTCAAATAGAAAATTATTTGTACAAAACTCATAATTAAACAATCTACTAATATATTAATATATTAAAAGAAAATAATATTTTTATAATTGTTCCCACCAAATTTTATTTATTTATTTTATTAATAAAAAAATATTTATGAAAGTGAATATGGCTATTGATTTAATTTATTAAGTTACCGTTCATGAGTAGATTGTATATATTTAATTTTTAGAGTCAAATTTATTAATACTCATTATCACTATATATTATGAAATTACTCAAAATATTATATTTATTCACAAAATACCCACTGCACATTTTGACATTTTTCAGAATTCTGTTATTGAGGAGAGAGAAAGACCCGACACCGACCCTCAATAAAATATTTTTTTAAAAAAAAAACACGAGAGTGGGTTGGTGGTCGGTGCCGGAACACCGACCCTGACACCGACCCACTCCCTACATTCCCCCCCCCCACCGTCCCTCTGACTGCCCCCCCCCCCCCCCATTTCCCTTCATTCTTCCCCCCATCGACCCAACCCCCCCCCCACCCAACACCGTCCCACATACACCCACACCCATAAAACTTAAAAATTATTAAAAAAATTGGTGATGTGATTGTTTGAGTGATTTTATCATCATAAAAAAAATCAATTCCAAATGTAAAAAAAGTCAAAAATGGGTATTTCTTGAATGTGTTTAATGTTTTGAGTACTTTCATAATGTGTTTAATGGTTTTGAGTATTTAAAATATTTTTCACTAATTTTATATTAGAATTGTACTAATGTATAATATCAATGACTGAATTAATATTGAACATATTTTTCATTATTATAAAATAAAATATTGAATGTTCTATTCGTACAACCCAGGGTGACAAACTAGTACAAAATAAATTAAAATAGTTAAAAGAGGCAAACAATATCCTTTGCTAATGTAATTTCTTTCGCCGAAAAACCCTAAAAGACGTTGAGGTGTATGTTTGTCGGCTGCAGCAGTTGGACCACTATCCTAATTATCTACATGATTCTCACGGTGACGATGAATGGAGGGCATGTTGAGGTGATCATGATTGTGATTGTTGTGGTGGGTATGATTTGGAGTGCAGCAATGCGTTCAAGAGAGGTAAAGGGAAATGAGACAGAGGGAAAGGGAAACAAGCGGACTTTCTCATGTGTTGCTGCTGATTTTGCGGGAAAGAAGCTGACTCCCGCTGATCTTGAGTGTGGTACTATTTCTCCCAAGCAGACTCCCTCTATTTCTCTCGAGCCCATCTGGATGAAGCCGCTGATCCTTTCATTTGAAAGGTTTGTTTTGGATGATGAAGGAAAATTTAGATGTATTTATAAAGTATAGTAGTGAACTTTTTTTTTCAATTAACAAACTAGTTTTTTGATTCGGCATTTGTACAACCAATATAGTATATAATAGGTTGTCCATATGCCCATTGTACTAGTTGTTATGAAAACAATGCATGTATGTAGCTAATTTCCACGCTTGAAAAAAAAAATATTTCCTTTGCTAATGTGAAAAACATACAAATAAGCAAAATGGAAGGAATGTTTCACAAAACCGCAACTCTTCTACATGAGAAGAGAGAATGAAACTTATTTTGAATTTGCGTTTGCAGGCAGGGTTGGAGCCATTTCTCACAACAATATAGGTTTGGGTTTGAGTATTTAGGTTTGAGATATGGGGTAAGACGACTTTGGCAATGGGTCTATAGCTGGTAGTTGTGGAGGAGCTGGATTCTTGCAGCATTTTACTATGGTTGCACCTTGATAATTGGAGTTCGATTTTTTAATTGGTTCCCAAAGTAAAACTTAATTTTTAATTAAAGTGATTTCAAAGTTTGTTTCTTGTTACTTTTGAATTTCCTTTCAGAGTGAATCAGTAATAAACACCATTATTCAAGTAGGCCTTGTTATATCAGCCTTGTTGCAACATCAATCGTTCGAGAAATTGGTATAATATTGGACGTGGATGAAGAATTCAACAAGTTTTGAAAGACACTTGAAAAGATCCAATTAATAGTGGGTAGTCATGTACATTCGGGTAGTTCGGGCCAAAACTGACCGCCTGAGCCATAAACAGAAAAACCAACCCTTCCGCTCGCATTGCCCGACAAACAACTCGGATTTGATTTCGGCCGAACTGACCACCGAACCAAAAATGTTGGTCGGTTTAAATGTGATCCAAAATTTAAAAAAAAGAAACTATATTTTTAGTCATTAACTTAATACACATACATTCGAACTACATACCTAATCCATATAATGATAGATTCATAAATCATAATCAATCTTCAAACACAAAATACTACATACTTCAGCTGATTGAGGTATGAACAACTATCTCTCGCTCGGTTGAGTTGGAATTGGAGTCCAAGGAAAGATGGAGTCAAGGGAGGAAGTGCGTTAGGGAGGGCCAGAGGCAGCGTAGTCGTCGCTTCGGTCTATCTTCCGCAATGCCGCTCACCGATTGCGACGGAGGGCTGGGAGACAAGAGGCGAGCAACAATCAGACGGGGGACGGTGTGGGGTGAGTGGGGGTGTCGAGTGTCAACAGAAAATGATTTGGTCGATTAGTTGGTCGGGTAGAATGGTTCGAAAATGCCAACCCAATAGCCGAAGCAAAAAATGGTCGGTTTTTAAAAATATAAACCGAGCATCAAACCAAAACAAAATAGCCATGAACTGAACCGTCTGAAACTGGCGGTTCAATTGGTTTTTTTGGTTGAAGGTCGGTTTACGCTCACCTCTAATACTGGGTCACATAGACAAAAATGATTGTCTTTTCTACAACACAGAAGCTTGGAAGACATGGTTTGAAGATGTGTAGACACTATTGTATTGTGTTGATAATTTGGTCGATGAGATTACTTGATAACTCTAAAAACATAGCAAACCGCTCTGGAAATGTCAATCGTGAAAATTAGACGAAGAATATGCAACTAAAATTTACCATACCTTGTCAAATTAGTAGACATGCGCCGAGAGTTGAAAAATATTGCAAATGATGTAGTTGCACTCTATACTACTGATTACACAATACTAGGGCGTGAAATGAGTTTTAAGTATCGATCATCTAATAGTCGTTATTCTTGTGTGACGAGTTCTTTGGTGGGTAAGGGTCTGGTATTGGACTCAACAAGATAGGAATAATGTTGTTGAAATGTTGGATGTGGCTTGAGTGCAAGTAATGTTTCAGTCATTGGTAAAACAAGTCTTGTTCAACTTGTTTATAATGATGATAAAATTGCGCATAAGTATGAATGTAAAATGTGGATGTATGTACCATAAATTTTGATACTATTCATATCATCAAGTCCATCATAGAGTCCGCATCCACGAAAAAATGTAAGTTGTCGGATCTTGATCATGTTCAAGTTGAACTTCAAAATCTGATTCATGGTAAGCGGTTTTTAATTGTGCTGGATGGTTAGTGGAGTGAGAGCTACAGAGATTGGGATATTATGTGTTCTCCTTTTAGAGTTGGGGCAAATGGAAGCAAGATTTTGTTGACAACATAAAGTATGATAGTTTTACGAACGGTTGGAATAGTCTCTTCATATTGTTCGGAATACTTGAGTGACGATGGATGTTGGGAATTATTCAAGCAAATGGTAGCTACAAATAAAATATTTACTTGTGAATCGGAACAACTTGGATAAAGATAACAAAGAAATGCAAATGATTGCCTCTAGCAACTAAGTGTCTTCGGAGTATGTTCATATTGTTCGGAATGCTTGAGTGACGATGGATGTTGGGAATTATTCAAGCAAAGGGCAGCTGCAAATAAAACATTTACTTGTGAATCGAAACAACTTAAGATAAAGATAACAAAGAAATGCAAATGATTGCCTCTAGCAACTAAGTCTCTTGGGAGTATGTGACATTTTAAAGATGATCCAACATAATGAATCATTATTAAACATTTAATTGTGGAACTTGTTGGGTGATGAAAATGAAAATTTTCAAACTCTAGCACTAAGCTATCATAATTTGTCAACCCACTTGAAAAAATGTTTTGCTTACAGATCCGTTTTCCCAAATAATTATGAGTTCAAAAAGGAATGATTTAGTTTCGTTGTGGATGAAAGAACTCATACATCATATTAAGAATATGAAATTTTAAGACCTCGTCGATGATTATTTCAAAAATTCTTTTGGAGGTCCCTCTTTCAGTTACTCGTTCCTGATGTTCATGGTCATAAAAGATACAAGATACATGACCTTATTCAAAGAACGACTCAATTAATCTATGTACATACTTGTCTGCATATGGCTGATAGATAACTAAATAAAGACTAAGACAATATAGTGCCCAATTTTACTACTTCAACATGCAAGTCTTAAAAATTCAACAGACAATTACGTTGTGATGTTAGAGTACGGTGTTAAAGAGTAATGCATAACATAATAATTTGTATGGGTTTTATTGCTAAACCTCAAAGACCCTTGCGGCAAAACAACTTCACTATGAAACAAAAGTTTACACAGTAAGACAAATCATAAATAGCTTAGTTACTTCTCGATTCACTCTCTTGAAGAAATTTCGCTTTACATAGAAGTTGAGACCTAAAACTAACACGAGACTAACCCAAAACTCCTCTACCATAGATTCACTATTTGGAGATAGATTCCATTGTAAGCTAGCTAATTCGCGGAAGGTTGGGAGCACGATCAAGGCTGGATCGATTTGAAGATAATATTGTCATCGCTTATCAACAAACCTTCAATGTCGATCAACCTATTTATTATGGCTTGGAGCACTCAATATCATGTACACCTCTCCACTACATTATATGTGGCCCATGATCTCTTCTCACTTCCATTTGATCCTCAGCATTAGCTTCAATCAGCCACAAAACTCACGTGCATGAATGATTTAAATTGTGGAGGTGCTCCCCGAAGATTTAAAAATAAAGAAAACAATAATATATAATAATATATGGTTAGTAATAACAATAAAAATGATCCCTATAAAATAGGACCTATAAAATCGTGGAGAATTAAAAAAAAATAACTGATTCTACAATACAGAAGTTAGTTGTAACAACTCCCTAAAAGGCAACGAATGATAAAATTAACACCGTAGTATCAGAACTTTGAAAATTCTAACACTCTAACGCTGACAAAATTAGACTTGCGATGGAGGGCTAGGAGGTAAAAGGCGAGCAACGATCGGACGGGGGACAGTGTAGGGGGAGTGGGGGTGTCGAGTGTCGATGGAAATGTGGTACAATGGGGGGAGACGGGGGTATTGGTCGAAATAATTAGGGTTAAGAAAATATTAGGTATTATTTAATATTTATGTATTATTTTATTTCTATATAATATGTAATATATTTAGTTATTATCTAAATCTTTCGATCGGTCGGATAGAATGGTTTGGAAATACCAACCCGACAGCTGAACCGAAGATGACCGATTTTTAAAAATAAAAACGAGCACCAAACCTAAACAAAATAGCAACAAACTGAACCGTCTGAAAACTAGCGGTTCAATTAGTTTTTTCGGTTGGCGGTCGATTTATGCTCACCCTTAATAGTTGGTCACATAGACGAAAATGATCATCTTTTCTCTAACATAGAAGTTTGGAAGACATAAAAGTTACTTAAATGTTCAATTAATTTTATCAAAATCAAAATTAATCAACTGATCATAAAAAGTTAATTTACTTACCGGAGCTATATGTGGTATAAAATTATTTTCAATCATATGCACAAACGGATATTGTTGTGTTGAATATAATCCAAGTCCTTTCACATACTCAAATGCATGGTCAAAAGTATTTGGTAATCCGGTCTGTGGCACAACAGTAGGCACCTTTCCACGACAAAATTTAGGAGGCCAATGCATATGCAGATGATCCATTAATTCTTGAACAGAATCCTCACGAGACATTTCTTTATGATCCAAAAAGTGATCAGCGTACATAGTGGCAGTAACAACAAAAGCAAAACAAATGTCTTGCAAAAATTAAATACAAATATATTATTATATAAATATAAAATATTAATAATATTAAAATATAAAATATCATTATTAAACAAATATTTAATGATTGTTGTTAATTGATTTATAATTTTAAGTTACATTTCAATTTTATTGTCTTATTATATTGATATAACACGGTTATTAACTAAAAATAAATGAAAAGATCAAATTATTAACACGGTTAAATGTTCAAGTGTCTCGTATGATGAAAATATACTTAATTAATACAAAAGACAAGATGTGTAGGCACTATTGTATGGTGTTGATGATTTGGTCGATAAGGTTACTTGATATCTCCAAAAACATAGCTAACCGCTCTGGGAATGACAATCAAGATAATTAGATAAAAAATATGCTCTTTAAATTTACCATACCTTGTCAAATTAATTTTTTTAGAACAACCTTGTCAAATTAGTTAACATGCGTCGAGAGTTGAAAAACATTGCAAATGATATAGTTGCACTCTATACTACTGATTTCACAAAACTAGGGCGTGAGATGAGTTTTAAGTATAGACCATCTTATAGTCATTATTCTTGTGTAACGAGTTCTTTGGTGGATAAGGGGTCTGTTATTGGACTCAACAAGATAGGATTAATATTCTTGGATGGGGGCTTGAGTGCACGTAATGTTTTCGTCATTGTATAAGTCTTGTTCAACTTATTTATAATGATGATAAAATTGCACATAAGTATGAATGTAAAATGTGAATTTCTGTATCCATAGATTTTGATACTGTTCATATCATCAAGTCCATCATAGAGTCCACATCCACGAAAAAAATATAAGTTGTTATTTATTGATCATGTTCAAGTTGAACTTCAAAACCTGATTCATGAGAATAGGTTTTTACTTGTGTTGGATGGTTAGTGCAGTGAGAGTTACAGAGATTGGGATATTATGTTTTCTCCTTTTAGAGTTGGGGCAAAATGGAAGCAAGATTTTGTTGACAACACGATGTATAATAGTTTCCCAAATGACTGGAATAGTCTCTTATTTAAGTAAAGGGAAGCTGCAAATAAAACCTTTACTTGTGAATCAGAACAACTTGGGATAAAGATAACATAGAAATGAAAGGGTTGCTTCTAGGAAATAAGTTTCTTGGGAGTATGTGGTGTTTTAGAGATGATCCAACATAACGGATCATTATTAAACGTTTAACTGTGGAACTTGTTGGGTGATAAATTGAAAATGATATTTTTCCAAATCTAGCACTAAGCTATCATAATTTGTCTATCCACTTGAAAAAATGTTTTGCTTACTAATCCTTTTTCCCAAATAATTATGAGTTCAAAAAGTAAGGATTTGGTTTCGTTGTGAATGAAAGAACTCATACGTCATATTGAGATTGTGCAGTTATAAGACCTCGTCGATGATTACTTCAAAAATTCTTTTTAAGATCCCTCTTTCAGTTACTCATTCCTGATGTTAATGGTCATAAGAGATACAAGATACATGACCATATTCAAAGTAGACTCAGGTAATCTCTTTACATATTTATCTGTATATGTTTGATAGATAATTAAATAAAGACTGAAAGAATATAGTACCCAAATTTACTACTTCAACATGCAAGTCTAAAAGATTCACCAGACAATTACGTTGTGATGCTAGAGTACGGTGTTAAAGAGTAATGCACAACATAATAATTTGTATGAGTTTTATTGCTAATCTCCAGAGTGACTTGCGGCATAATAAATTCACTATGAAACACAAGTTTACACAGTAAGGCAAATCATAAATAGCTTAGTTCCTTCTCGATTCACTCTCTTGAAGAAACTTCGATTTACATAGAAGTTGAGATCAAATTGAAGTGGGAAGAGATTATGGGCCACAACTAATGTAGTGGAGAGGTGTAAATGATATTGAGTGCTCCAAGCCATAATAAATAGGTAGATAGACATTGAAGGGTTGTTGCTAAGCGATTACAATATTCTCTTCAAAACTGATCTAGCCTTGCTCGTGCTATCAACCTTCCACGAATTAGCTAGTTTATGATGAAATCCATCTCCAGAGAGTGAATCTATTGATCATAAGCATTAGCTTTGATCAGACACAAAACTCACGTGCATGAATAGTTTAAATTGTGGAGGTGCTCCCCTAAGATTTAAGAACAAATAAAACAGTAATATATAATAATATAATGTTAGTAATAACAATAAAAATGATCCCTATAAAATAGGACCTTTAAAATCGTGGAGAATTAAGGAAATAATTTATCCTTACAAAATAGGAGTCAGTTGTAACAACTCCCTAAAAGACAACGAATGATAAAACTAATGATCCGGGACGGAGGTATTAGTATATGCATAAATAATATGTAGATAAAGCTATTTTTTTTAGAATATTATAAAATTATTTAATCGTAATTGAACATGAAATTCATATACTTTAACATAAAATATTAAATGAAAACATTAAGGTAAAAAGTATTGATTGTTATGAGGTCAATTTCACTATCTAATTTATGAGTAATACTTTACAGGCTCCGATAAAAAAACAGTTTCTCCTAATTGTTTTACATGTCATGATAACTATAAATGTGTCAGTAATAATAAACGTAATAGTAGTTATATTCTATAAATCTTTTATTAAAATTATAAAATAATTACAAAATTTGAAGAATATAATTTTTATTTTCTTTAAATAATTTACAGTAAGATATTAGACTAGAAAAAAAAAGGAAAGAGAGAATTTATAAATTTATAATAAGATATATGAAAAAATGAATGAGAAAGAAATACTATTCCGGAGGGAGACCGAGAGAGAGGATAAGATAATTTGATTATGTGATGGTGGGGGGTAGGATAGAGAAAAGGTATAAATGACTCCTTTTCATTGAAATTTGAAAATACAACAGACAAAGAAAAAGGCAAACATATATAATGAAAAGATGAATGGCAAAACAGAGTATTTGGGGAGAGGAAAATATAATGCGACGTGGGTGAATGATAAAAACTAACACTGACAAGGTTAGACTTGCGACGGAGGGCTGGAGGCAAGAGGCAAGCAATGATTGAACGGGGGACGATGTAGGGGGAGTGGGGGTGTCGAGTGTCAACGGAAATGTGGTGGAATTAGGGGAGACAGGTGTGTTGTGCGAAATATTTAGGGTTAAGAAAATTTTTAGGTATTATTTAATATTTATGTATTATTGTATTTGTATATAATATATAATATATTTAATTATTATTTAGACTTTCGGTCAGTCGGTCGGTCGGGTAGGATGGTTCGAAAATGCCAACCCGACAGTAGAACCGATAATGGTCAGTTTTCAAAAATATAGGCTGATCAAACCAAAACAAAATAGCTTCGAACTGGACCATCTGAAATTTAGCGGTTCAATTAGTTTTTTCGATTTGCGGTCGGTTTATGCTCACCCTAAATAGTGGGTCACATAGAAGAAAATGGTTATCTTCTCTACAACAGGAAAACTTGGAAGACATGGTTTGAAGATGTGTGGGCACTATTGTATTGTGTTATGATTTGGTCGATGAGGTTATTTGATATCTCTAAAAAATAGCAAATCGTTCTGATCCCTACAATATAGGAGTTAGTTGTAACAACTCCTTGAAAGATAACAAATGATAAAATTAACATCATAGTGTCAGAGCATTGAAAAGTCTAACTCTCTGACGCTAACAAGGTTAGACTTGACAGGGTTAAATCTGACAATGTTAAATACAAGTTTAATATCGACACTGTGAATCTCCCTCTTAAGCTTAGCCTTCTTGTTGTCATTTCACAATAAGGAACAATACATGGAACAATCATGATAAAGTGGTAAACATTACCAACATATGGAACAACCATGATAAATATGACACATCTATAACTAACATCCAACATAATGAGTCAACCATAACAAATATAGGTTGAACCTAACACGGATCATCCATGACAAAATATTCAATAAACAAACTATATGAAATTGTGAAGGGTATGTTTAATCATCAAAGTATCGAACTCTAATGTTTTAACACCAAGGTGTTAATCATATGTGTAATAACACCTACAAATACATCACAGTTTTTTAAAAATGCTCATTATTTCTTTGAGTTGGACAAGCCTGTAACCAAAGGTGTTTAGAGGTTTTTCTTGGTATAAGGACATTTAAGGTTATCTAGGAATGTGGTGGTAAGATTGAAATTCCAGAGAACCTATTTTCAAAGTCGGAATCCTTGAGAGTGTTACATTTGAGTGGTTTGGGCCTTGTTGTGCCCCTTGCACATGTTAATCATTTGAAAAATCTTCGCTATCTCAATCTTTCTTCAAATGAATTCAAATATTTCCATGATAATCTAAGCATTTTTTTTTGCTTGGAAATGCTATTACTTGAGGGATGTCCTGACATTGTTGATTTGCCAAAAAAATATGAGCAAAATGGTTATTTTGCAGCATCTTTGCTTTGACACAAAGCTTCTTGAACACATCCAGCCAAAATTTGAGAAATTTATCAATCTTGAATCACTGTTTGCATTTGTTGTTGGAACGACAAAAAAGAGAATGCATTTTCATAAGAAATCTTGAAAATGTAGCAAACATAAGGTAGCCTAATAAACCATTGTGTAGAAGTTCTTGCTGGACTTCGATCCCATGTAAATTTGAAGGAGTTGATGATGACCAATTATAGTAGTGTTTTGTTGTCCAACTAGTTTAGTAGTCCACTATAGTTGCAAGGACTACAATATCCTAATCTTTCTCAAGAAATTTCAATATTTGAAAACATGTATAGTTGGTTACAACTGGGCCAAAACTTTTTTGGTTTTCATCGTTGGAGTCTCTCATATTAAATAACATTTCAAATTTGATTTCATGGGAATTATTCAATGATAGTCACTTCTGTCATCTTCTCACACTTCAAATTGATGATTGTCGAAAGCTCATTAATCTACCATCTCTAGTGGATACATATTCTCTTCTATGTGTAATGATCAACAAGTGATGTAGAATTTGCTCGCTTCGAAATGATGTTTTACGTCACTTTCTTAAAGCAATTATAACTTCATTCAGCTATATTTTAAAAATAGATGTAGAGTTAATGAAGGTGAAGACTCGCATAAAATTAGATCAATTCCAAAGGTGGAGATTAGTGGGACATAAGAGGATTGTAGAGTTCTAAACCTTTTAAATTACGTAAGGACATATTTAGATATCAGCTTATACCATGGCCATGTGTTTCTGTAGACTTAACATGTGAAGTGGTTGCTTCCCCTCTATTCCATGAGGTAGCCTCACAATCTCCATGTTGTTGTCTAATTTAACTCTAGAAAACCTACAAAATAGGTTAATTAGACCGTGAAAGTTATTCAAAAAGGGGGCCGCAGGAGGTGCAGGACCACGAGAGAGATATAAGCATAAGTAAGGAACAAAGTGCTGAAGGGGGGAAATGAGGGAATGTTGGTCAATTGGATGTTAGTAAGTACAACTAAACTGAAATAGGGGGAATGATAGTTAAGTAGAGAGGGGGGGAAGTGGAGGGGTATCGAGAGAATATCGAAGGGGTCGACCAAGATATATAGAGGAGAGACGAAAGAATTCATATATATGAATGTCGATTGAGAAATTCACTAATAAAGTTTAGTTATATGATTTTAACAATTGGTGCGATGAATGTTGAAATGGTGGCGGCAAGAAGAGTACTAGAGAATTAAATGGAGCTAATGGAGAGAAACCTGGAAGAACTGTTAGGGGTGATTCATGTGTCGAGGCAAAACTCGAAGGGAAGCAAGCATGAATAGTGAGAATTGAGGTATTGTAGGCGAGGGGAAACTTCATCAGAGCGAATGCGAATGAAGAAATGATAGTCAGTAATTCATCGTTGAATAGAGCAAGTGAAGGTCAATCTGCAAAGCAATGAGTTGCACAATTCCATCATTCGCAGATGGATCTTCCATACTTCGATGGATCAGATGCGTGATTTTGGTTAGCAAGAGCAACAATTGTATTTTGTGGCTTTACTATCAACATCAAGTACGCAACAATTGACAATATCTACACTTGAGATACAAAAGATAAGAGAATCTATAGCCACATAATTACCATCAGTAATATCAATTACAGGTCCAAGTATAGTTGAACTTGCAACTCCCCGCAGCATCAAAAGTATAACTTTGGATCTATAATGGGTTACACGTGTTTCAGCAAATAACACATGTCTTTCATTTTTCTTCCTTCATTAACTTTATGAGATGGAGGGACCTTAGCCAAACACACTACCACCTCTCCATGAAAAAACCAAATTATATTTTTAGGCTTTCATAAATTTGTACTCTTCCCGAATCCATCCGCATCAAAATTTTGATCACCGTCATTTCCGGGGTTAAAAACCAAATAAGTGTTTCGGGCTTTCACAAATGTTGCACCATATGAAAATTTTGTATTGATATAATCTAGATAATTGAATTGTGTATCAAGCATAGAACCACATGCCACATGTACACATCGCTACTTCAATCGTTATGTATTGCAATACCACTAACTAGATAACAATTGCTATTATCATATTCACTTTTTTTCAAGATTTTTACCGAGATAAATTTTGACTTACAAACTTTCGGATCAAACATATGTTACCCAATTTTTTCCATTTGCGTTTGAGCCTCACATTGATCTAAAGACTCCGAGATTGATCCAAACAGGAATTCTCCAAGAGGTTCCTCTACTCAGTCTACCAACGCACAACCACTAACGAGTCGTCATAAAAGGCCTCAGGTATGATTTACCGGGATAAAAATACAAACACTTGGCAAGCCCTATCAACTGGAAGTTAGGGGTCTCAGTTGTTTTCTCTGATTTGTCATTCCTACTCAATTGATCGGTATTCGACACATGTTTCATTGAGTGCGGCGGTGCGGTAGTGTAAGACTCAACGCCTCTCTCAAACCCTTATTATTTGGATTTTTATCTTCCTAATTAGATGTTGAGTAACTCACATTTTGTTTTGGCACAGGTAATGGTGAATTGTGCAATGTTTTTGTGAGCAACAAATTTTCAATCTTAGAAATCAAAAGTGAATCCGACTTAGTAATAGCAACATAATAATGAGATACCTACTGAATTTCAACTTGATCTCCAACAACTTCTTGGGGTGGGTTTTTCTCTTCTTTAGGTTTCAATTTCTCAATTCGAGCAGTGATTTCTTTCATCAACCCTTCCAATGTGCGACCAAATCTTTAGAGAAGTTAAATCAAAACTTCGGCCAAGATGATAGCTCATTGTAGGCCAATGAACACAATAACCAATCATCGGCCTCACCTTGCATGTGGTAGGAGACGAGCTGCAATCGTCATCCCTCCGGCGCACAATAAGAGTCGAAGAGCCTCTCAATTCAAGAAATCCATCCTCCAGGATCAGCTCCATCAAAGATAGGCACCTCCAGCTTCATAATGTTAAAATCTCACTATAGATCGTTTGTTAGGGACTCATTTTGTGAATGCTTTCTCTTGATACGATCACAGATAACATCAAGATAGAGCCGCGGGTACATTTTTTTGGTGTGGGTAGAAGTATTATCCTACCCACCATTGTCCACCTCGAACATTAAACGTATTAATTAGGGATGAATTGGAGGATCAAGATAAGTTAACTATAGGGAGGGACGATGGAAGCAAAATAACAAAGCAATTTTAGATGATGGAGAAAAATAATTAACCACAACTATCAATTAACATCTTACGGGCTCGACTAAGGTATTCATGAGTCGAGCTGACTCACAAGCTACTCAGAGTTGACTCATAAAAATTTGAAGTCGATTCATAGTTAGTCGAGTCGAGCTACTCCAGACCAGTCGAGTTCAGTTGCACTCATAAGCAAGCTCATCACTAATTCTTTTATTTACATTTGTGCCCTTAAGTTTTTATTATTTATATTATTCACACACTATATAAAAAAGTAAATCCTAAATCTCATTCTACATCCCTTTTCCCTTCTCTCGAGCATGTTTTTCTCAATTTATGAGATTCCTCATTCCTCGTGAGATAACACATTGGCTTGCTCCTCTCACAATTTCATAACAATCTATTTTTCTCTCTTCACGATGGCGCTCTCATCCCGCACGAACATGGGTCAAGCCATAGCCACCCTCGTCGTTCTCATCTCATACGGCTACGCTCTTGTTTCTCACTTCTTTCTTGGCCTGATCCACTCTCAATCGATTCTCTCTCATATATCTCGATAGCGGGTCTTGGCAGTCCTTGCTCTCTCTTTATTAAGATCTAAATTTTCATCTTTCCATGTATTTTATGGGGCATCACTTTTTATATTTGTTGCCGTTATGATTTAATTTGATGTATTCCAATTTGAACTTACTTCTTTTCTTTGATTGTTTTATAGCTTGAAGTCCTTATTTTGGTGATTATGAAATTAATTCTTTTGTTTTGTTAAATACAATCAATTTGTTGGATATTAAATGTTAATAATAAATGTTCAATTTCATCTATCATGTGATAAAAAAGATGTATGAACTAATTTTGATTTAATTTTATTAAAAAAAATTTAAAAATAATCAAATACGAGCAGAACTCTAAAGTCTAGCTCGAACTAAATGAAATTGTATGGAACTCGAACTCGAACTCCAAAGCCTTAATTATTTTCACACTATTGTGGTTTAAAATTCTTACAATTAACATCAAACAATTCACTTTGCTATGAAATTGGTAATGAATTTTGCATATAATATCTCATTTAGAAACTTGCTTTTAGGCATTTATATGTCAAGATTGATCTAATTTTTTTCTAATTGATAATCTGCCTGAGCAGCATTGCTTCCCTATTGGCACATTAAAAAATAACTAAATAGCACATGATCTCACTTACATAACTTCAAGTAAAGTATAAATTGCAGCAAAAAGCTAAGATGAGAGGACCTGCGACCATATCTTTCAAGGATATCCATAAGCAGTTTGGTGGAACTACTTAAACTTGTTCGAGGTGTTAAGTTTATATATAGTCGAAAATAGTAGTACTTAATTGAAATAAATAAACAAGCACTTAACTTTAGTTCACTTAATTATAAAAGATGCATTCAAATAAACTTTAATAGATATTTTTAGTTGAGGAATATTCATTTTAAACATATTTGTGTAATATATCTTTTGTTAGTTTGTAGAGCAATTTTTTTTCTTCATATTACGAGGCAATATTAATAATATTATAGTATTTGCATCAAATGCAAAATAACCAACTAACTAGGTGTAATTTAATATGGTTAATTGATTGTAGTCTTTGTAGATATGTTTAGTGTTTTTTTAATTGCATATTTATAACAAATATTGATTATTTTTAGGGTTAATTTGTTTAAAGTTTCAAATGGAAATAATAATATTCGTAAGAGTGAAAAGAGATGAATATTCTATTTGAAAAAAGAAAAAAAAATCTAATACTACTAATTTGATATAATAATAGTTTCTTTTTTTTTTCTTTTTTTTTGGTAGTTTAATACTCTTTTAATACAAACATTTCTATTTCAATACTTTTTCAAGAAATTGACCCATAATCAACGGTTGAGTGGTTGACTTTTGAAATTAAGAAGAAAGGAGATGGGGTATGCAATATGCATAGCGATTGAAGGTGAAGATTGGTGGGTTGCAAATGGAACCGTACAGAAGGAGGAAGGATGAGGATGCAAGCGCAAGCAAGCGGAGGCGTGTGAATCATGTAGTAGCCGCAAACCTGGCGTCTGAGTTGATCCGCGCTTCAGAGGAATCAATGGGTTCAACAAACCCTGCGTCTGAATCCCGGACGGTTTCGCCATTCACGGATGAGTCAACTAGCCCACCACCAGATTCTCCTACTTTAAATCTTCAATTCATGGATTATGCAATTAGCCCAACGCCAGATTCCTCTACTTTTTCATTTCCGGATCTAGGATTTGAAGTTGATGATGTTGGTCTTCTTCAATTTTCATCGCCAGAGATGCGGATGTTGCCGAGCCAATCAAGATGGAGAACGGTGAGGCACGCGTTCATGTTCATCGCAGCCCTAAGATCAAATCTGAGGCCACCGTCTTTCAAAAAAGCAAGACTGAGGATGAGCAATGCAAGGTTGGGCGCAGCCTCCCGATATTCATTGAGACATAGGCTGGTGTTGGCCCAATCAAGATGGAGAATAGTGTTGTACGCTATCAAATTCATCACAAACCTAAGATCAAGACGTCTGAGTCTGAGGCCGCCGCCAATATCGCTGCACAACTTGCCCGATTGGGAGGTGATATCCATAGTCGCTAGAGATGAAAGCTGTGGCACCGTCTACGAAGCCATTCATCGCCTCACCGATCAAACCTACGCCTTGATGGAAATCCACTGCGACTCCTCCCAATTCCAAGAAATCACTCACGATGTTGACGTCCTCAAGGGGCTCGAGCATCCCAACCTCGTCAAATGCTACGACGCCGTCTTCTCTACCGATGCCGGCCTGATTTTTCTGATCCTCGAGCCATTGGAGGGTTCCCTCACTGGCGTCAGCATCACCAGTAAATCCGACTTCGTTATTCTCGCTCATCAACTTCTCCTGGGGCTGACTTACGTCCACCAAAACAAGATTGCTCACGGGGATGTCAAACCCTACAATATTTTCTTCAACCACAGTGGCCAAATCAAGCTTCTGTATTTGGGGAAAACGTTGTCTAGAGCACCCGCATTTTCAACTGAAACTGGAATTGGAGCAATACATGATGAGTTCTCGTGGGATGTATGGAGTATGGGGTTGTGCATTCTCAAATTGTCCGAAGGTTTGAGCTGGTCCTACACAGATGGCGATTTAGACTCTGTTTCTGCTTTGAATTCGGATGATTACATTGGTTCAGAAGTAGAAGTATTACCCTCCTCCTCATCATCACCATCTTCGGGAGCTCTGGAGTGGAATCGAGATTTGTTGAGGCTTCTCATCTCTTGCATGCAGACAGATGTATTGAAGAGATGGACGGCCGAACAACTTGTTCACCATCCCTTCTTCGATCACCTTCCATCCACCAGAGAGGTTAGATTGAGTGACAACAAAAATGTCTGTTTAGTCAATTCTTTTTCCATTTTTACTCTACTCCGGTGTGCAATATAAATCTCAGATTGAACTAGTTTTGCTACTTAAAATGAGATAGACCCTGCTTTATTTCAAGGTTTATGTGCTTGTCATTAAATTCAAATAATATGGGATTATTGGAGGAAGAAAGCAGAAGATGTCAAACATAGACCGTTTCATGCATGCTGCCGGAAATTTAGCAGTTCTATTTTCCAATAAAAGTAATGTTCAAAGTTGTTCTGCTTCTGCACAATAGTCCTTCTAATGTAGTATCTTAGATAGCTTATAACTTACAAAAGGTGGTTTTTTTCTTTTTCTTGCAATGTTATTGTTTCACATATTGTGCCTTGCTGTTTGTTTTAGTAACTGTATATCATTAATTAACTTTGCAGACTGATTTATTTCTTGATGAAGAAGAGATAATAAGTCCTGTCAAGAAAAAATCCAAGATTTCTTTGGAGGATGAAGATAGAGTATTCGAATATGTGGAAAGTTCAAAGGATCATGTGGTTCCTGAAAGATGCATTGAACATTGCAAACTGTTCATTCCTGATTGTGAATTTGATAAGTCTAAACTGGTAAGGATGTGGATCGCTGAAGAATGCATTGAAGGTGCGACCAAAAGAATGGAGGATGTTGGTAACCTGTACTTCGATGCTTTGGTTCATGAGGAAGTTATAGTTCCATCAAAGTTTGATAATCTTTGTAGGCAAATGAAATACAAATTCAATGGATCTCAGGTGTTGGATGTGGACCTTAAAGGAGGTAAATATGTGAGGATCAATTCAGGCAATTTGGATAAGATTCTCTATGGAGAGGTCTTACATCTAACATGGCAGTGTAAGAGGCTTGACCGAACCTTAGTTGATGCTCTCAAAGATCTGAAACAATTGCGCACGCTTGTAGTGCACGAAGATTGTTCTGCTTCGATCAGTCAACTTCCGAATGACATCTTTGTGGGCTTAGAGCCTTTAACAACATTGGATTTGAGCTGCACCCATTTAACAGAACTGCCTGGTTCAATTGGGAAGTTGAAATCTCTGCGATATCTTGACATCTCTGAGACTCCCATTAAGCAGCTACCCGAATCATTGGGTCGCCTGTATTGTCTGCAAACGCTAAATCTAAAAGCTTGTTTTGGACTCTCTGTTTTACCAAGAGGATTAGTGAGGCTGGTTAACCTTCGTCATCTAGATCTCGATATTCTTAGTCAATTGAAGTCTATGCCCATGGGGATGGGGAACTTAACAAAGCTTCAAACTTTACAAGCATTCATTGTGGGGAAGAATGATGGATGCAACATAAGACAACTGAAAAACATGAACGAGATTACAGGGTCGTTTTGTATATCGAGACTCGAAAATGTTTCCAATGTAGATGATGCAAAGGAAGCTGCATTATCTGATAAGAAGTATATTGACAAGTTGGAGTTAAGATGGCACAGTTTTGTAAATGGCGATTTTCAGGATACATCGGCGATTTTAGAGTGCTTACAACCACATTTTCATCTGAAAGAATTGCAGTTGACATGTTATGGTGGATCAAGACTTCCGAATTGGATAAGCAATCCATCATATACTGATCTTGGCAGCATAACATTGTACAAATGCATAAATTGTGATATCATACCCTCCATTGGGGAGCTGCCGTCTCTGAAGATTCTCCACATTTTGTACATGGAGAATGTGAGGAACATTAACACAATGTTCTGCAGAAATCATGAAAGCAAAATGCTTCATGCATTCCCAAAGTTGGAGAAATTGACTCTTGACAGCATGCTTGCCCTTGAAGAATGGACTGGAGTTGAGGATGGTGATTTTCCCTATCTTGGCCACCTTTGTATAAGATACTGCCCAAAATTCCGTGCACTGCCGTCTCTATCACATCTCCATTCTCTTCAAAACTTAGAAATAAGTCATTGCATGCAGCTGACTTCTTTGCCAGAAGGGTTGTTGCCTAACTCGCTTGAGTCTCTGATAATAAGAGGCTGTCCGGAGTTGAACGAGAGGTGCTGCCGGGATGGAGGACTGGATTGGTCCAAAATTGCTTCGGTTAGAAACATATGGATTGATTTGGAGAAAATTTCTTTAGATTAAACCTTCTAACTCATGTTTGTTGCTTTGGATTGTTTTTTAGTTTCTTAGAACTTAGTTTTGTTGTTTTTGTTTCTTGGAACTTTGTATTGTTATTTTTGTTTCTTTTTCTGCTTTGGAACAGGCATTATCTTTAATATTGACATGAATATGTTTTCAGGTTACAATGTTTGCAATGTGAATCTCATGCATTTAGCCAAAAACTCTAAATTCAGCTGTGGTTCGTGCCCAATCGTCCTGCTTGGGATCATACGACTTGTAACAGGATAAAGATGGGGATTCTCACTTTTTTTTTTCTCTCTTTTTTTTTCTTATAATCTATATTGTTGTTAATTTTTTTCATTTTTTGTATTATAAAATTTGAATATGAGATAATTAACACTATTTTTTTTTTTTCATTTTGTTATTCTTTAAGGATGCATTGCCTAGTGACCAATGCCATATGTGAGTTGTAACAATCTCTATTCTTCATCTAAAGGAATCCAACAATCCTAAAATTATCTAACTTCGCCCACTTGCATCCGTGTCCATTCGTGGTTTAACTAAAAACTCTTGAATGTAGTTTTCTTTACAAGCTAAATCTAGTGATTAGAAATTTGTTCAGGCCAACAGTAATTGCTCTATATAAGTCAAGAACAAGAAAATACAAAGTAATTATGATATTCAACAATGATTAGATTTGTTTTCAACCCTAAACATACTCAATGAGACTGGAGGGGTTCAGTTGTGTTAAAACAGACCTCTAGACCAGAATGCTCCCCTATCCAAAAAAGAAAAAAGATCAGCGGAGAAAGACTATTTACATATGCGTGATCAGTCTCAAACAGGTTAATATACCAATGGAATTGACAGAAACTCTCAAGGGATAGTGCTTCTTTCTCCTGTGATGCCAGATTTTAGGTTACTGCATGTATGCACTCTTCTGTATGTGACATCAGATACAGTGGGATCCTCGCTTGACCTCTGTTCTTGCTTTATAGCCATACAACCTTGAGAAAGACGAAATTGGCATCTATAATAGCTTCTGCATAAAAATTGTTCGTCATTAGTCTCAGAATAATATGTAGCAAGGGCCCATCGTGATAGAGAGAAGTTTGTTTGTAATGAGAACAAACAATGTATATTTCTAACTTCACACCCAACCGGGATTTAAGAGACAGGGGCACCATGACCGCAGCAAAAACATAACATTAGAGAATGAGATCTGGCATAATATGCAGAGCATTTCTTGCTTGTTATCAAAGTAACCAGAACTGACTGCATAATCTCAACTAAGATATCTCAAATGAGCATAAAATTTACCACCTTGGGTATTTGAAACCCGGTATCTCTTTCTGCCCATACTTCCTCCAACAATATCCATCATCTGCTTTTTCATTAGTCCTCACAGTCCTTGTATCTTGTTCTCGCCTGTATTTTCTGCAAAGCCAATCAAAGAATGTTACAAGAAACATCTTAGTGAAGATTCACTTCAGCTTTTTTGACTATATATGGTAATCACCTTTTCAGCAAGCCACTACTTGAATCTTTGGATTGATTAACATTACATAAAGTTAAAGAAGAGCCAGGAGGATCTGATGATGACGATATTAATGATTGATCTATATCAAGTGCCCCTTCAATAATCGTCTGTCCATAGTCCCCAAATTTCCTACAAAGCCAAACAATAAATTTTTAATGTTTCAAGACACGTCTTTGTGAAGAACAACCTTAAATTTGGAAAGTGTTTATCACCTTTCCAACGAGCCGCTACTTGAATCTTTGGATTGAGTAGCATTACACAAGGAAATAGAAGAGCTAGGAGGATCAGATGAAGATGATATCACTGTCTGGGATTGCCCCTGCGTAGCCCTCCCAGAAAGAATCAACAGAGCCTCATTGTAAGAAGACAATATATTCTCTACAAGTTTCTCACTATTGTTGCTGGAAGAAGTTTCTCTCAATTGTTTTGCCAGATCTTTCGCTAGCTCCTTCCCTTTGTTCAGCTCATGTACAAGTGATTCATGAAGACGATCGTTTTCCATATTCCTGTCTGCCATAAAATCAAAAGATTCAACAAGGTATTCCGCTAACGCAATATATTTCTGTGTCAAAGAGGAAGGGGGAAATCACCTATCAGCTACATGAAATGCTTTTTTTACTCAATTTCACCTTCTACTTCGGTTCAGCAACCAGTGAATGAAAGAATCATACGCAAATCAGGGCAGGAAAATTCCCAATTCCAAAAACTTTTCTGATCCACCAGAAATTAAAGCTCAGATTAATACGACCTACTGAAAATCGAAGGTAGAAACTTCAATAATTCAATTACAGTATAATTACAAAATGAGAAACAAATCTAATTCAGCAAGAAAAGTGAAAAGAAAGATTGAACCTCTGGAGATGACCGTTTGCAATCGCGAGTAAGTTTAGGGATGACGGAGAAAATCATAAGCATGAATGGCGGGTCAACTTTAAGTCAATATCCTTTTTTTTTCGAATTATGAAATTGGCCCCTCAAATCTAAGTATATACGTTTGTTGCCCCTACGTAGATATGTTCTACTCCCTCCGTCCCTTGGCATTAGTCCCATTTTCTATTTTCGTCTGTCCCGCGGAATTAGTCTCATTTCTTAAAATGGAAAAAAGTCTCCTCACATCAATAAAATATTAATTCCACTACACTCACAAACATTGATAACTGTGTCAAAAGCAAATGAGACTAATGCGAAGGGACGGATGAAGTATTTCTTATCTCCACAAAAATTTCTATTTTGGCGTATACTATTTTTGTATATTATCTAATCTGATTTTTGATCTGGATATTAATTTAATCGGAAGCCTTACAGGTTGGCCTTATTAACCTTACTTTAAATATGAATTAAGGTTAAGATGTTTTAATTCAAACTCTTTTCTAATCAAATAGTCTGAGACTAATTGACTCGATGCTCGATAAGACTGAGCTCGAAAATGATGGACTAACCCGATTAATCTTACTTATGTTAATCAATATTATATTTTTTATTAAATTTTAAGTTACATAATATAAATAATTTATAATAGATAATTAAATTTTTAAAACTATTTAACTATGAAGTTAAACTATATTTAAATATTTATAAGCTAATATATTTTTAATATTTAAATGTGAACATATAAATAACATGATGCATTTTGAATTTTTTTTTAAAGATAAAAAAGGAACTTTGTACATATTTTACTATTTCAAAGATTATTAAAATGAGAAAAATATTGAATGACATAAAAAAAAATATTATAAATAAAATATTATTCGTAAGTTCATCGACTGGATAGATTGGCCAAAAAAATAATGAGTTTATTAGCCCAAAAAAACTTCAAAATGATTAAATCCAGATCAAATAACCTACAATTAAATAGAACTGTCTGAAATTTAATAGATTAATCTGATTGATATCCCATAAAATTGAATGGAATTTGATCGTTTGAGAACTCTAGTGAGCAGAATTTCTATGTATTTAGTTGATATTGTATTTCGTTAAATACATCAATTCCACATCTAATTATGCATTGTGTATTATATTTTACAAAGTTTTTGTTATCTTTTTTCATTAAAAAATCATTATTTTTGTATGAATCAGAAAGATTCATATCCAACACTTAAATTTAAGAGGGAAAATCTGAAATAGCCATTTCCTAATATTACATTCACAAAATAGCCACCCTTATGAAAAACTTCAAAAAATAGCCAAAGTACATGTTTTTAGGTTAAAATGTCTAAATCAGGCAATCAAATCTTTTGAAATGTGTGAAATGTTTAACGGTCGAGTTCTTTACTAATATTGTATAACACAACTTTATATTTATTGTTTTTTAAATTCGCAATAGCATAAAATATACACGAAATCCTTCCAGCTTGCATTCGGCCTTTTGAAATATATCTCGGCCAGACAGATATATTTCGGAGGTCTATTTTTTATTAATTTTTAGAGTGTGATGAAATAAAATATAATATATTGATGTTTTAGTTGAAAAAAATTCGGCTTGCTTTCGGGAATTTCAGATATATCTCGCCCAAGGAAGATATATTTGGAAGGATTTATTTTTAAAAATATAATTCATTTATTTAAATTCTAAAACATTGAAATTAAGTAAAATAAATGATAAAAAGTCTCAATTTGCCAAGATTTTGATCAAATGATATATTCTAAAAAAAATTATTTGTAAAAAAACTATAATTCTAGTTATTTAATTTTAAATAAATAAAATAAACAATAATTAAGATCCAATTGGGCAATTTCGAGCAATTGAGATATATCTTGGCCTAGTGCGAGTTATTTCGAATTTTTAATTTTTTTTAAAAATATAATTCGATTCTTATAATTTTAAAAAATTAAATTAAATTAAATAAATGTTAGATGAGTCCCTATTTGGCAAGATTTCGGTCAATTGAGATATATCTTTCTCAAGTGATATATATTTCGAATTTTCTATATTTTTAAAAAAAATCAATCGTGTTTTTGAATTTTAAAAAATAGAATAAATGATAAATATGTCTCAATTGGGCAAGATTTGTGCCAAATGAGATATATTTGGATTTTCCTCAAATAAATATTTAAATATGGGCTGGAATAATCGAGCTATATTTCGGTCCGCTTATGGGCTTTATTTCC
>JAPKLW010001658.1:32492-45295 GCA_026898455.1 Plectranthus barbatus | reverse complement strand
CAATGTAGTCCAATACTACATTATAGTTCGATTAGAACTAATGTTTATTATAAATACACACCAATTTGGGATATATTTCGATTTTCAATTGGGATATATTTCATGTAATTGGTCTAGATTTCGCCCAATTGAAATGGAATTAGTGGAAATATAGTTCAAATTGGGTTACTACTCATCCAAATTGGGCTTTATTTCGGTAATTACGGGATATATTTCATCTAATTCGCCTAGAGTTGAGCAAAGTGAACTTGATTTCGGTCTTCCATGGTATTGATTTCGGATTTTTTATCGTTGCCTCAAAATTTTTCGACATATCACATCACTATTACTTTTTGTACATGAAATTCTGTGTCAATTCTACTTTTTACTCAATAAATGCCTGCAAAGATTCTCAAGTGGACTACATTATTTGACTACTTTCACGTGAACTCCTATTCTCAAAATAATTCATGCACCACTAAATTGGACATACATCCTGAATAATTTTTTAACAATTATTTCTTTCCAAATTTCACTTCTATTTAAGGGAGGACGATATTACTTCAAATTCTCATCTCACTACAAATGACCTTTATCTCCAATTCTCTCAATGCATACATATATCATTTTTCTTTATTCCACTCAAAATGCATAAATATGTTAGTCGTCTTTATTGCCCTCATACCAAGTAATAAAAAAAGAGCAAAGACATCGTGCAATTGTTCTAATAGAAGAGGATTTTCCTTACGTCAAACAGTCCGGAAGAGGATTTTTCCTACGTCACATGTAGTTAAAGTCCTTTATCCGGATTCCTCAACATCTTTCTCCTTTTCCCGTAACCAGAAGCAAGGAAAGCCACCAAAAGAGGCTTACGGGAAAAGAGATGAAAGGTTACGTTTAGTGAGCATCAACGATGTTGCTAGTTCTGATGGCTCACTAATTAATATATTTAAGCAGTTAAAGAGCTGAAGGAAACCCAGTGGCACTGCTATCTCCACGTCTCCTTCACTAGCTCGCCGACTGCTATCAAAATGTGTATCAATATTATGTGTAATATTTTTGAATAATATATGATTTCAAATTAATACAATTGTGAGTGTGCTTGTAATTTATTGATTCGAATTTTTAACATGTTGATCATTTAATGGTCTATATATTTTATTTGATTTCAGTTTGCATATTTTGGATATTGTCTAAATTCAAATATGTTGAATTTGAATTCAAGTTATAAATAAGGATAAATATCGATTATAAATTAATAATATAAAATATTAAACGCATAGAATAATTTATAATGAAATTTATTAAAAAATAAATTAGAAAATCGATGACATATACTTCCAGAATTGGGATATATTACACGGGATATATTTCGCAAAATTGAGATTGAATTCGGCAAAATGAGATATATTTCGGTTTTTATTTTTAAAAAAAATAGAAAATCGATCACATATACTTCCAAAATTGGGATATACTTCCAAAATCGATCGCATATACTTCCAATTTAAATGGAATTAGTGAAAATATAGCTCAATTTGGAATACTACTCATCCAAATTGGGCTTGATTTTGGTAAATTGATATATATTTCATTTAATTCGCCTAGAATTGAGCAAATTGAGATGGATTTCGGTCTTCTTTGTTGAACCACTTTTTTACTACATTATTGAACCACTTTCACTTTCACGTGAACTACTTGCACAATAATTCTTGCTCAATAATTTAACATTACAAACTCCATTATTTAATTTTGAGTGTGCTTGAATTTTAATGGTTGAAATTTAAAGTAGGATTTAATTCGGTTTTAAATTGGTAGATATATTTCGGTTTTAAAGTGGGATATATTTCGGTTTCACTTTTGACTCAATTATGCCTGCAAAGATTCTCAAAGAATTCAGTTTCACGTGAAAGAGAAAGTGAATTCAGTTTTAAAGCCATTAATATATTTTTTTTTATTCATAGTCCCTTCTATTTAAGGGTGAATTTGTATAGTTCAAATTCACTCCTTCTTCATTCATACAATATTCCAACAAGCAATGGCTTTTCTCTTTATTTTTCTATTTATTCCATCATCCTTTATTTTATTCTTATTTTACAATTTGAAACAAAGCACTTGCTGAAATGGAAGAGGATTTTTTCTGCGTCAAACAGTCCGGAAGAGGATTTTTCCTACGTCACATGAAGTAGGTGTCCTTGGTCCGGATTCCTCCCCACGTTTCTTGTTTTCCCAAAACTACGAACGGGGCAAGAAATTAGCTTCTTCGTTTGTAGAAATGGGAAAATAGACGAAACGTTATAATTAAGTGGGGAAAGAGATGGATGAGACGGATCAAAAATAACATTTCCTTCACTAGCTCGTCCGTACTATCAAAATGTGTAACAAAACGTGTATCAAAATGTGTATCAAAATGTGTTATATTTTAGACATATTGTCGAATAGTATTTGCAATCAAATTAATACAATCTTTCAAGTGCTTGTAATTTATTTCTTCGAATATTGTAACAATTCGCCAAATTGAGATGAATTTCGGCAATTTGAGATATATTTCGGTTTTTAGTTAAAAAAAATTAAAAAAATGGATGAGAAATTGATAAAAATTGGGCAGGATTTAACGGGATATATTTCGCCAAATTGAGATGGATTTCGCCAAATTGAGATTGATTTCGGTTTTTAGTTAAAAAAAATTAAAAAAACGGATGAGAAATTGATAAAAATTGGGATATATTACACGGGATATATTTCGCAAAATTGAGATGGAATTCGGCAATTTGAGATATATTTCGGTTTTTAGTTAAAAAAAATAAAAAAAACGGATGAGAAATTGATAAAAATTGGGATATATTACACGGGATATATTTCGCAAAATTGAGATGGAATTAGGCAATTTGAGATATATTTCGGTTTTTAGTTAAAAAAAAATTAAAAAACGGATGAGAAATTGATAAAAATTGGGCAGGATTTAACGGGATATATTTCGCCAAATTGAGATGGAATTCGCCAAATTGAGATTGATTTCGGCAATTTTAGATGGATTTCGGCATTTTGTTATTTATTTCGGATTTTTTAAAAAATAATCTATAAATCAAGTTTTTTTTCACTTGAATGACTGTCACTTTTGCATGCATAGTACAAAACACATGCATGCCAATACATTGAATTCAAACTGATAATTAATATGGTCAATTTTTTACTGGAAAGTTGCTCAAATAATTGTAGTATGACTATTGAATATGTACTATACAATACAGAAATAATTTTGGACCATTCGGGGACTGAATTACAATTCAATTTTTCTCAGAAAATTGAATTGTAATTTGTTTCATCCTCAAAACAATACCATACTCTGAAAACTATCTCTACACCCTCTCAAACACTCATTCTCCAAAAATTCTCTCTAAATTAAAAAAATGGATTACCGTTCTATCATTTTGCATTACAATGGTCAATGGGACAATCTATACAACTACATCGGTGGAGATGAAAGAGTTGTCATGCTACCTTCTCATGATATCACACTAGAAGAATTGCAGAGGAATGTTCAATACATCCTCCATTCTCATGCCATGGTGGGTTCTTACACCCTTTATTATCTTGCTGAAACAAGAAGTGGGAGGACGGTTCCTTCGGTGCTCGCAACAAACACGCTCCTTCAACGGCTTTGTAACATGTATTGGGAGCCGAATGTTTATTTAGTGATGAACTTGCAATCCGATGGGGGTGCTGGAGGATCTCGCCGACAACCATCTCCGTACAGGCCACACATGGCTTCATTGAGCCCACAACCACACAACCCTTATAGTCCAACACCAGAAGAACTACATCGTTTTTCATCATCAGTGAGATTTGGAGAGGGAAGCAGTGAAAGTCGAAGTTCTCCAGTCCCAGATTCAAATGAAAATGCTCCAGATGATGACAGTGACGATGATGCTGATTTCGGTGCGCACCAACAAAATCAGAATATAGTTGTCCATTCCGATGATGAAGAAGCTGAATTAGATACAGACTCATCAGATGGTGATGAACGCCAAAATTACAATGCTTCATTGTTCAATTGTACAATTGAAGATTTCACCTCTTGGGTGAGAGAACAAGGTGGGATGGGTGCCATTGTATCAAGCCTACTTCCGGCTAACCCATTACCGGCAGAAACAATTGAAGGTCTAAGCAGTCAAATGAATAATTGGTTACTTCCAATTATTCCGATAGATACATCCGACTCACCTGTATTGCCAGATGTACAAGAAGTATTGGAAGGGGAACTGGAAAAGGGCAAAATGTTTTGGAGAAAAGAGGACTTGTACGTGGCTGTCGGACTTTGGCACATGGAGCATCACGTTGAATTCAAAGTGACGCGTTCTTCTACAACTCGGGTGGTGTACAATTGCAGCCGCAATCCTAATTGTACATTCATCCTACGTGCCTCGAATTCAGCGGGATGTTGGGTAGTCCGCGAATTCATCCCAACTCATAGTTGTACTTTGAGTCTAAACAACATCCGCAGTAGAACTATACGATCAAAGACAATCTCAGCTTACTTTGCTCGGAGGATGCGTATACAAGGATCTATCATCAAGCCGCGCGATATAATGGCTAAACTACAACAGAGTTTTGGTATTAAGGTCAGTTACAGCAATGCATTGCGCGCTAGAAATGGAGCTATATCGATGATTTATGGTGGCTTAGAAGAATCATTCAACTTGCTACCAAAATATCTCGATGTTCTCCAAAAATGGAATCCGGGCACTATTACAGACGTGGATATCGGCGAGGATCAACGATTACGCCATTTCTTTGTTGCCTTAAGTGTGTCACGTGCGGCTTTCGGGACTTGTTTAAGGCAAGTGATTGTGGTGGATGCTACACACCTGAAGGGGCGAAATAAAGGTGTGTTATTGGTTGCTGTTACCAAAGATGGCAACGAACAAATCTTTCCTCTGGCTATTGGATTTGCACCGATCGAGAACGATGAGAGCTGGACGTGGTTTATGTCACGACTGCGAATGGCTTTCGATTGTAGTCCACAATTGCTAATTGTTTCGGACCAACACATCAGCATTGCCAAGGCAGTAAGCTCAGTTTATCCAGAGGCGACGCATGCCTTATGTGGTTATCATATTCAAAATAAGTTGACGACATTCAATTCAACTATCGTGCAGTTATACCACAAGGCAGCCTATGCATACCGTTCTATCGTCTATCAGAAGGCAATGGACCAGATTCAACAGCATTGCCCCACTGCATACAACAAACTCATGACAGTGGGGCCTGAAAAGTGGGCTAGGTCTAAATGTCCGGTTCGCCGTTATAGCTTCATGACATCGAATGCAGCAGAAGTGTTCAACTCCAGGTTATTAGATGCTAGACGTCTACCCATCTGTTCCATTATTGAGCTATATAGACACATTGTCGAAAAATGGTTCGATGAACGGCGAGCTAAGGCGTTTGCAAGATACGATGACTTGACTGAGGAAGTCGTGGCCAAAATGAGTCCATTGTCGGATATTCGGTTTCGCCTGTTTCTGAATATCATTTCAAAGTCAAAGACAAGGATAGAACTTGGAAGGTGGATCTTGAAGACAGCTTATGCGATTGCCGGGAGTTTCAGATGGATCTGATTCCATGTTCACATGCTATTGCTGCAATTCGGTTAGTAAAATATATCGATAGAATTAAACTTTCTTTCATAACGATCAAGTTTTTAATTATTATTGTTGCAGCTTCAAGGGTTTAGGTGTGTACGACTATGTTTCGGAGTACTACAAGACATCAAACTGGCGAGAAACTTATGGAGGAATTGTACACCCTCTTCCTCCAAGAGATGAGTGGATTGTATCACCGGAGGCACAAGCATGTGTTGTTTTGCCACCCATCGTCAATCGCCAAGCCGGTCGACCAAGAAATAGTCATCGTCCTTCGGGGAGCACAGGCGGGACAAACATCGACTAGTAGACGACGAGCACCAAAAAAATGTAGTATTTGTGGATCATCAAGTCACACAAAACGTGCTTGTCCGGAAAGAATTCCGCCTAATTAATTTGTTACATTTTTACAAATTTTATTGTACGTATTGCAATATGTGTGAACAACAAATCTCATATTTGAATGCTTATTTATATCTGACATCTCAATTCCAAATACTTGTGATTTGCATGATTTCAATTCAAAATACCCGTGTTTAGCAAATGAGAAATTTGTATTCAATACATGTAATGTAATTTAAAATCTAAAAACAGGTTCAAACTCCAGCCAAAATTATAACAACTTCCATTTGTAAACCCTATTATGTATTAAATTATGATTATTTCTTTAGTTCAAAATATAATTTCGTTAGTAAAAAAATTACATGGTGAATTATTAATGAATATTTATAAAATAAGCATGCATAGTTTTTAAAATAAAAATGGTGAATTCAGCTGTAAATTATCGAACTCAAGCTCAATATATTGAAAATGACGAAATCAAGATAAGTTTAAAAAATAATATAGTCAATTCCGAAATCAAGCTGAAAAAGACGAAATCAAGCTGAAAATGCCGAACTCAAGCTGGAAAATGCCGAAATCAAGCTGAGGATATATTCCCTAATATTTTATTGGTTTATTATTAATTTTTAAATGAAACCATAAATTTTTAATAATAAAAAAACAATTCTGTTAGGGTTTACACATAAACCGAAAAAATTGATTGGTGGACTAAGACATATATGACAGACAAAGTACAATTTGGCTATTTTGTGTAGTTTTTCATAAGGGTGGCTATTTTGTGCATGTAGTTATAAAATTTGGCTAGTTAAAATTATTTCCTCTAAATTTAATGCCAATAAAAAATAAGAGGGGTTGAATGTAAGAAACTAAGAATCAATTTTTTAAAAATAAATAAATAAATAATCCACAAATTGATTCTTAAACGACGCGTCAATTATTGGTGGAAGACTTAAACGAAGACTTGAGCTTTTGGGATCAGTTGCTCAACTTTCCTTCCAAAATCACTCACAAAATTTACAAACTCATGGATTCCATTCTTCAAGCCGGCGTCGTATCAGCTCCGCTGCAAGTATTGATCGACAGATTTGCGACATTAGCTGTGCGAGAAACCAGCATAATGCTGGGCGCGGATGAAGAATTCAGCAAGCTACGAAGAACACTTGAAAGGATCAAAGCAATGGTGGGTCACGTCGAAGAGAATCGTTCAATCATCTCCAACAGCCCCAGCAGTGAGGCTTGGAAGATGTGGCTTCAGGACGTGGAGAGACTCTTGTATTCTGCTGATGATTTGCTCGACGGGATCTCACTCGATCTCTCCAAAAACTCAGCAAATCGCTCTGGAGATGCCAATCGAGATAACCAGGTTAGGAATATGCTTTTCTCATCTTTCAAATTGACCATACCTCGTGAAATTAGTAGACACAGGCAAGAATTGGAGGACATTGCAGGAGAAATGTTTGCACTTTATACTACTGAATTCACAAAACTGGGATGTAATAAGTGTAGAACACCTTATAATGGTTATTCTTGTGGTGCGAGTTCTTTGGTGGATGAGGGGTCTGTGATTGGACGTGATGGGGATAAGAATGACATTGTTGGGTTGTTGTTGGATGAGAGTTTGAATGGGAGTAATGTTTGTGTGGTTCCCATAGTTGGTATGGGTGGAATTGGCAAAACCACTCTTGCCCAACTTGTTTACAATGATGAAAGAATCGTGGATACGTATGAACTGAAAATGTGGGCTTCTGTATCTATAGATTTTGACATCATTCGTATCACCAAGTCGATTATAGAGTCTGCATCGAGGAAAATATGCAAGTTTTCTGATCTTGATCCGATTCAAGGTGAGCTTCAGGATCTTATTCGTGGGAAGAGGTTTTTACTTGTGTTGGATGATTACTGGAGTGAGGAGTATAAAGATTGGGATATTTTATCTTCTCCTTTTAGAGTTGGGGCAAATGGAAGCAAAATTTTGTTGACCACTAGAAGCATGATAGTGTCACGGATTGTTGGAACAGTACCTTTATATTGTGTGGAGAGTTTAAGTGAAGAGAATAGTTGGAAATTGCTTGAGCAAAGGGCAACTTCAAGCAGAAATTTGACGCGGGAAATGGAACAAATTGGGAGAAAAATTGCAAGAAAATGTCAAGGGTTGCCTTTAGCTGCCAAAACTCTTGGAAGCATGTTGTGTTTTAAGGATGATCCAACAGAATGGATCACTATTCTAAATAGTGAATTGTGGGACTTGCACCGTGACAATGACATTTTTCCAGCTTTAGCGCTGAGCTATTATAATTTGCCGGCTCACTTGAAAAAGTGCTTTGCTTATTGTTCCATATTCCCCAAAAATTATGAGTTTGAAATGAATGAGTTGGTTTCACTATGGATAGCAGAAGGATTCATACGTTCCACAGGGAATGTACGAAAAGAAGTCCTTGGCAATGATTACTTCAAAAATTTATTTTGGAGATCTTTTTTTCAGTCATCCGGCCTTAATATTCATGGTCAGAACAGATACAAGATGCATGATCTCATTCATAGCATGGCTCAATTAATCTCCGCACGTACTTGTTTGCATATGGATGACAATCAGACAAATGAAGATGCCACATTTTTCAAAGTTACTCGTCATATTTCTTTGAATTGCCCAAGTCAACAACCAAGAGTGTTAAAATGTTTTCTTTGGTATGAAAACTTGAGGACACTTAAGGTCATTTCGGAATATGGTAACATTGAAGTTCCATACGATCTATTTTTGAAGTTGAAATTGTTGAGAGTTCTAGATTTGAGCGGTATCGGTCTTGTTGAGTTACCCGAATCTATCGAGCATTTGAAACATCTTCGCTATCTCAATCTTTCTTCAAATAACTTCATAAAGTTACCTGAATCGCTAACCAATCTTTTTGGTTTGCAAATATTAAAGCTTGAGCAATGTCCGAGCCTTCTTGATTTGCCAAGCAACATGAAAAAAATGGTTAATCTGCAACATCTTCATTTGGACATAAAGTTGTTGAATGGCATGCCACGGGAATTTGGAAAGTTGGTCAATCTTCAATCTTTATCTGCATTTATTGTGGGAAGAGCTAAAGGGCATCTTATTGGAGAGCTTAAAAACATGAAGTTTTTAAGGGGGTGCCTCTGCATAAAAAATCTTGAAAATGTTATGGATGTGAACGAGGCTAAAGAAGCTATGCTAGACATGAAGCCATTTCTTGATAGGCTTGAATTTGAATGGGATGGCATTGGAACCCGAAACCATCATGAAGAAATTCTTGCTGGACTTCAACCACATGAGAATTTGAAGGAGTTGCTCATAAACAATTACAATGGTGTATTACTGCCCAACTGGTTTAGTAGTCCACTATGCAAGCTTTCAAGTATTACATTGCTTGGTTGCAAGGACTACCATATCCTTACCTCTCTCGGAAAACTTCAACATTTAAAATCTCTTATTATTGAAGAATTGTCTAATTGGTGCTATGTCGATGATAGTTTTTCTGGGTTTCCATCATTGGAGTCACTCACGTTAAAACATATTCCATGTTTGGCTTTATGGGGTGGGTTTTGTGGCAGCCGCTTCCCTCAGCTTCTCACACTTTGCATTGATGATTGTCCGGTGCTCATTAATTTGCCATCCCTTGTGGATACCAGTTTCCTGAATTGTTTAACAATCAATCAATGCCCCAAAATTCGCTCATTGCCAAACGATGGTCTCCCTCGTTCTCTTGAAGTCGTGATAATTTCAGACAGTGATATTATCACAGATAGATGCAGAGTAGAAGAAGGTGCAGACTGGCACAAGATTAGATCAATTCAAAAGCTAGAGATTGATTATGTGGAGATTAGTTGGGACATGAGAAGATTGTAGAGTTCTAAACTGATGCATCTTTTCAGTTATTTTTCTAGATTTTGACCACATGTTAAAGTTTCACTTCCTTCTGTATTAGTTGTTGCTTGTAAGAACATGAAATGTCTTCTTCTTTTGCCTTGTTTGTATCTCTGAGAGAAACTATTTTAAATCAAAGTGCATGCTTCTACTGCTTATTTTGAATCTTGATGCACAATTATTGTCCTGGTGCTGCCATGATTCTTGGATGGCTACATTGGCTTGTTGAGACCCAATGTTGAGATTTTGTCTCATTATATTTCAATATCAGAGGCTATTTGAGATATATAAAATGATAATCTTCCATATAAGAAGGCAGAAGGTAATGTGAGATATCTATTTCTATAATATTCTTATCATCTTTTCAATTGTTTTACAAGTTTTGACCCCATTTTAAAGTTTCACTTCCTTCTATATTAGTTGTTGTTTGCAAGAACATGATATGTCTCTTCTTTTGCCTGGTTTGTATCTATGTATCTATGAGAGAAACTAATTTAAATCAAATTGCATGTTTCTACAACTTATTTTGAATCTTGATACACAATTATTCCCCAAGTGCTGCAATTAATGATTTTTTTGGGATGACTTTATTGTCTAGTTGAGATTTTGTCATATTATGTTTTGATATTAGAGTCTATTGAGATATATTAAATGATAATCTTCTCTTTAACTTGCAACAAATTCCATCATCACCCAAAAACAAGGAGACACTTACCCTACTTCTCAAATTCCATCATCACCCAAAAACAAGGTGAGACTTGCCCTATTTCTCAAGAATCATTCTCAGCCTCCAATAGACGAACAATGTACATTATCACAGTCACAGCAGATGATCTCATTCTAACATGAGCAAATGAAATCCAATATCTTGTCTGATTTATGCTTCTTTACTACAAAGGATCGCAATTCAGATTTTTAAAAAAAATGGAAATTGAATAATAAATAATTCTAACATGAACAAATGAAAGAAAGATCCAGCTTGTCTGAATATTTGTTTCAATAATAAAAACCAATATTATTGGATATAAGGATATTAGTATATTGCACCAACATGCACTATTAAGATAATTGAAGTTAATCTATTTTAACACCAAGAATAAATACATATCTTTTATGCTATAAATATTTTTTGGAGTAAAAGTGATATAAATATTTAATATTATTAACATTGACGAAAACGATTTGTAAATGAGACGACATCAAATCTTAAATCTAAATGTATATACATGAAAGAGAAGAAAAGTGGTGGTGAAGTATGTATATTCGAGAAAAGAAATGAACATCCTCTCCATTTAAATTGTATATCAAAATTTTAAAAAGAAATGTGTATAGAAATGGATTAAAGAAGACAAATATAATTATTAATAATTTGAGTAATTTAAATGGAAAGATTTAACTCAACTGACAAATTAAAGTTTTGTCCAAGATTGATGGAGTTTAATATCTCAATACTACATAACACATAATAAATGAAATTGATATAATTTATAATAAATTATGAATAAAAATATACACTCTCTATTAATAAAGTGGAAAGATTTATGAGAGAAAATGAAACACTCATTGAGTAGGGTTGCCAATGCCACCGTTTTTCACAAATACATATAAGCATTTAGGCTAGATGCGAGGGGAAGTGCGAATTGGGGCGCAACGAGGAGCGTGGTAGCTTACCGAGGTTCCCCGCCGACGACGGCGTAGGTGAGCGGTTTCTTTTCGGGTAAAATTGAAGAAAGTAGAACAAGGCGCACGGATCATAGACCCGAGAACCGCCCGCCGCCTGAGTTGTTCCTCTCCAACGCTATCGACATCCCCAACACCGTCGACATGGTTTTTCTAGTCGTGTATGTAACGGCGGAGAGAGAAACAAACACTGTGTGAGTGCGTGTGCGCTAGGGAGAGAGAAAATAGAGTAAAGTAATAAGCACACGCTGCAGAGATCCAATCCGGGGCTAAGACGGACTCAATGGATGTATGTTTGTTTAAGTAAGATACGGGTAGCTACAAAGGAGCTGGATTCTAGCAGCATTTTGTTGTGGTTGCATCTTCATGGTATGGTTGGAGCTTGGTTTCCTTAATTGGTAGCTTTAAGAACCTCAATTTCTCAAATGTTGAAAGCTTACTTTTAACAAATTTAGATCCTAGTTAACTTTTGAATTTACTTTCAGAGTCATCAGCCGGCAAGAATTGAGGCGATCGAAGTAATGGTGGGCCATGGAGAAGAAAATCGTTCACTTCCCTACTACACGGAAGCTTGGAATAAATGGCTTGAAAATGTGGAGACACTTATTGAATCTCTCAAAAAAACAAACGGCTCTAGAGACCTCAATCAAGATAATGAGGTAAGGAATGTGCTCCTCCTATCTCTCAGATTAACCATATCTCATAAAATTAGTAGACATGCAAGGAAATGGTTGCCTTTTATGCTATGCTATGGATTTCACAAAATTAGGATGTCTCATAGTTATTTTTGTGCGTAAGTTCTTTGATAAATGAGAGTGTTTGGATGTCGAAATGTGTTAGGAACCGAGACTCCGACATTAGTATGATATTGTCCGCTTTGGGCCGAGCACAAGCCCGCACGGATTTGTTTTTGGGCATCTCCCAAAAGGCCTCATACTAATGGAGTTATTGGACTTTATTTTATAGAAGGAAATTTTTCCTTCCATCACCGATGTGGGATGGGTTGGTTTGCTACCCAACAATCCTCCCCTCAAACCAATGGCCCACATATCCGTGGCCTCCCCTCGAGTTAATAGATCCGTCACTTCATCTTGCACCGCCGTCAACCCACGGGACCCGCCGTCTGACCACCTGTCAGGAAGCTTTCGACACAAGGCACTCATGGACGATCTCCACTCGGCAATTGAGGGCTCCCACATGCACCATAGTCCACCACAAACTCGGTCTCTTCCGCAGCCCGAACCTGGGCTCTGATACCACTGTTAGGAACCGAGACT
>JAPKLW010001658.1:0-32482 GCA_026898455.1 Plectranthus barbatus | reverse complement strand
TTTTGGGCATCTCCCAAAAGGCCTCATACTAATGGAGTTATTGGACTTTATTTTATAGAAGGAAATTTTTCCTTCCATCACCGATGTGGGATGGGTTGGTTTGCTACCCAACAAAATGATAAAAATAATACTTCTGGAATATCACTTTTGTTCAATTTTTTCCCAATGATGGGAGAATGCATATGCGTATGAATGGAAAATGTGGGTTTCTTTATTTGTATATTTTGACATCATTCATATCATCAAGTCCATATAGAGTCCGCATAGAAGGTGTAAGTTGCCGTATATTATGGGAAGTGGTTTCGATTTTTGTTGGATGGTTTATGGATTGAGTGTTACGAAGATTGAAATATGCTAAGTTCTCCTTTTAGAGATGGGATAAATGAAACCAAATTTTTTTGACTACACAAACTATGATATTGTCACAAATTGTTAGAAAATTTCCTTGTATTGTGTTAAGAATTTGAGTAATAATAATTGTTAAAAATTATATAAGGCAACTTCAATTTGAAATTTAAACCGAGAATTGAAATAAATTGGGATAAAGATAACCAGAAAATGCAAAAATTACATTTAGAAGTCAATACTCTTAGAAACATGTTGCGTTTTAAAGATTTACAACATAATGGAATATTATTTTAAATAGTGAATTGTGGGACTTGCACGTGGTAACAACGATATTTTTAAGCTCTAGCCTATGTTATTATAATTTGCCTACTCACTTGAAAAATGTTTTGCTTGCTATTCTATGCTCGTTAAGAATTATGAGTTCAAAAGTAAGGACTTGGTTTCGTTGTGGATAGAAAATGATTCATACATCCTATTGAGAATGTCCGGTTACAATACTTCGACAATGATTACTTAAAAATCTTACTTTAAGATCCCTCTTTCACTAATTATTTGTACCCGGTTATAATAGTCGTAATAGATGCAATATGCATAACCTTATTCATAGCATGGCTCAATTAATCTTTGTCCATGCTTGTTTGCACTTGTATGACAATCAATCAATTGAAGATAGCACGTCATTGCACTAATCCGCAACGAAGAGTATTAAAAAGGTTCTATTTGGTACAATAACTTGAGGACAAATCATCTCAGAATGTAGTGGTAATATTGAAGTTCCAAACAATCTATTTATAGAGTTGAAATTATTAAGAATGCTAGATTTTAGAGGTATGACCTTAATCTATTGAACACTTGAATTATATTAACTATCTCAATCTTTCTTCAAATGAACTAAAAAGGTTTTCTGATATGCTATTTAATTTTTGTTTGTTTGCAAATGCTAATACTTGAAGAATGTCCTCGCATTCTTGATTAGGGATGTCAATTTAGCCCGGGACCGACGGGTTGGCCCGAATAACCCGAGCTAAACACCGGGTTAGGGTCGAAAAAATCTTAACCGATAAGAAATCGGGCTAAATGGTCCGGGCTAAACGGGTAGCGGGTTAAACGGGCTGAACCTGTCGGGCCGCGGGTTGGCCCGACGGGCTAGTCCATTTTTTTAATATAGTTAAATTACTAAATTTTGGAAAAATAAGTATTAACTATTTTTATACTATAGAGTAATCTTATATTTAGATGAAAGTATTTCAATGAATTTTATGTCACATAAATAATATATCTATATTTTTACCACTAAGAAATATTATATTAAATAAATAATTTATTATAATATTTGAGAAATGATTGATTTCTTAAATATTAATTATTATTTTCAATAAGTTATATTCTTTGAGTTATTTAGATTCACAAACTTATAAAATTATTTAGTAAAACTTTAATATCTTGTTAAATAAATACTTATGATAGTTTACTTTATGTTGTAACAAATTATTTAACATAATCGTGAGACCTCATCAGATTTTTTAGATATATAATACATTATATATATATATATATGTATATATATATACATATACATATATATATATATATATATATATTGAAATATGATGTATATCATGCAATATTCTTTTGTAATTAATATACCTATGTGATTTATTTAATACGATATTATTGGAGTTGCATAATTAAATAATATGATTATTTAATTTATTTAATATCTTAGTATGTAATACAATATTTTATGTTAGTATTTAATTATAATAATAATTATATTATATATATATATATATAATTTTATTAATAAAATAATAAATACTTAAGTTTAATAAAAAATAAAAAATTAAAAAAATTGTAATTTTGTCAGCCCGACGGGCCAGCCCGAAAACCGAAGGGTTAGGGTTAGGGTTGAGAATTTTCAGCCCGATAAAAATTGCAGCCCGTTTAGCCCTAACCGTTTAACCCGTAAACCGATAGGGCTGGCCCGAAACCCGGCGGGTTGGCCCGTTTGACATCCCTATTCTTGATTTGCTAAAAAATATGAAGAAAATAGTTAGTTTGCATCATATTTAATTCTTGCAGACTAACCATTTTCTTCATATTCTTTGGCAAATTAAGAATGTCAGATATTACTCAAGTATTAGCATTTGTAAACAAAAAAAATTGTTTGATAGGATAAACAACTTTTTGAGTTCATTCGAAGAATGATTAAGATAAAAAAAGATGTTTCAAGTGCCAACAGATTTAGTCAGCATAACAAGACTATACCACTCAAATTTAACAACAATGATTTCAACTCAATAATAGATTGTTTGGAACTTCAATGTTACCACCACATTTCGAGATGACCTTAAGTGTCATCAAATTGTTCTACCAAATAAATTTTTTTAACACTCTTAGTTGCGGGTTTGTGCAACTCAGAGAAATATGATGAGTATTTTTAAAAAAACTGATATTTGGTTGTAATTTAGGTGCAAACAAGTATGTGCAAAGATTAACTGAGTCGTGCTATGAATACAGTCATGCATCTTTTATTTGTTATGATCATTATCATCATGAAAGAATAACTGAAAGAGAAACCTTCAAAGTAAGTTTTTAAAGTAATCATTGTCGATCTGCTAATCGAATATCACCAATAGGACTTATGAATCCTTCTGCTATCTATAGTGACTCCTTATTTTTGAATTCATAGTTCTTAGGGAATATGGGACGCTAAGCAAAAAAGATTTTCAAGTGAGTAGACAAATTATAATAGTTTAGGATTTGAGCTAGAAAAATGTCTTGTCACGTGCAAAGTCTCATAACTCACTTTATAAAATAATGTCGGATCATCTTAAAACACAACGTGCTTCCAAGAGTTTTGGTTTCTAAAGCAACACTTTGCATTTTCTTGCTATCTTTATCCCAATTTGTTCAAATTCATTATTGAAGCTATCCTTTGTTTAAATAATTCTCAACAATTATCGTCGCTCAAGCTCTCCACACAATGTGAAGAGATTGTACAACAATTTGTGACGCTATCATACTTCGTGTGGTAAACAAAATTTTGTCTCGTCTCTTAAAACATAGCATATCCCAATATTTGTAGCTTTCACTTCAATAACCTTCCACACAAATAAAAAACCACATTTTCCATTCATACATATATGCGATTCTATCATCATTATAAACAAATTGAACAGAAGTGGTCTTGGCAGTTCCGCCCAATATCAACTATTGGAACAACATAAATATTACTTCTACTCAAATCCTCACCCAACAACAATATTATTCTTATCCTGTTGATGTCCAATCACAGACCCTTTATCCACCAAAAAACTTGTTGCACAAAAAAAAAAAAAAAAACCATTATATGATAGCCTATACTTAAAACCCATCTTGCGTCCTAATTTTGTGAAATCAGTACTATAGAGTGCAACTATTGCATTGTGAATCTTGATACACAATTGCCTTGGTGCTGCTTGGATGACTGAACTGGCTTGTTGAAATTTTGTCACATTATATTTCAATTATAGAGTGTATTGAGATGTATCAAATTGCTTGGCAACACGAAACAAAAGAGTCGCTTGATGTACTCCTTAACTTGCAACATATTCCATCATCAACCACAAAAAAAAAAGGAAAAAAAAAGAAGAAGAGAAAGTCTTTACCTACTTCTCTACAATCATTCCCAGCCTCCAGTAGATGAAGAATTTACTCGATCATAGTCACAGCAGATTATCTCATTCTAACATGAACTTATTAAAGATCCATCTTGTTTCATTTTTGCTTCTTCAAGACAAAGAATCACAATTCAGATTCAGTAGGAGAGAATTCATTAACTCCGGAACGATTGATGATGTCTGATAGCGCTTTCACAACCTGTTACCAAGTCATTCAAGGAAGAATAATTGACAAAGACTCACATCTGATAACTGGTCTATATCTAAACTTGAAACCATAAGAGTTTGATAGAAAGCAACATAAGAGATGAATGTAGCTCAAGAGTGTTACCTTCTTCATTGAGTATCTACTCTTAGGATCCAAGCTAATGCATTTATCTGCTACGCGAACCAACCAGTAGAGCTGGTAAACATCAGGGCTATCTTTCAAAGCAGGATCTGTCAATTCTGTGTATTTCTTTTGCCTTAAGAGTGGTCTTGCCTGAAAGAAGATGAAATTCGAGGTTAGCATTTCTTAGTCCACCATACTGTTTGTGTAGATGCTCACTTTGATCAAATACAAGTGTTGATGAACTTTTTACCCATCTCAAGAAACTCTGCCCATCTGTATCTTCTACTGTCTTTCTTCCAGTGATTAGTTCGAGAAGAACAACGCCAAACGCAAACACATCTGCTTTGCTTAATTCTTTACCAGTTTCATGATATTCTGGTGCCAAGTGTTCGAAAGTTTTCATAGCAGATTGCCCTGAGCATTGTCCTAATGCCTCGTATTGGTTAATAAGCCCATAATATGAGATCTGATCCATGTAAGAAGGCAGATGGTAATGTGAGAGATCTATTTCTTACAACATTCCTCACCATGTATATGATCAAGACATACTAGTCTCCCTCTTACCATTGGTTGAAAATCATGAGTTATGAGGATGTTGCTAGGCCTCAGGCTGCCATATATTCTTTCCTCGTGCAAATGTTCTAAACCTTTAGCTGCACCGAATATTATGTTTATTCGTGTCTCCCATGTCAGCTCCCTGTTTCTGTCTGCACAAAAATCACATTTATTCGAGGGAAAAACATGAAGCTCTAATCTGTTCAGAGAAATCATTGCTTGTGCGTACCTGATAAATGTTTGTTGAGCGAGCCATTACAAATGTATTCATAAACTAGAAACCTTTGTGACCCTCCTGAACACGACCCTACGAGCAAAGCCACGTTTGAATGCCTGATTCCCTCCAGCATATGAACCTCTTTCTGGAAATCATCTTCTCTCATTGTTACTGAAGGGCTCTCCCTGATCAGAACTCTTCTCTGATCATTTAATAATCCAAGATATATTCTGCTCCCATGGTCAGACATTAAATTCTGTGGGGAGAATCCATTTGTTGCCAGCTGAAGCTCAGCATAAGTGAATTTCATCTTCGGCTTATGCCATGGCCTTCTGTTTCTGCACAAAGAACACATGAAGTGGTGGTTGCTTCCCCACTCTTCCATTGTACCTTCAATGAATGAGAAGTCCTCATCAGTCTCTAGCACATTTTCTCACACGCGTACACACACACACACACAAAGACATATGTTTATTGTGGAATTTGCTAACATACTATTTTTCCAGTTTGTAGTTGCCTCCTCGGTGTTGCCCACTTCTTCCTCCTGAGGTAGCCTTACAATATCAATGCTGCTGTCCGACTTGATTCTAGATATTCCACAAGACAGATGCTTGATGAAGTACTTCAACTCTTTCCTCAGTTTTCTGCAAGTATCATCTTTGAATGGTCAAGTTTGAGGTATTTTCTAGAACTCACTCATAGATTTTTACAAGAATTTCATGTGCAATAGTTAAAATGCCTTCATTACCTGCCAAGGACTACATGTGTGGCCTGAAAGACCTTCGCATATTCAACCGCAACATCTCTCAGCATTCCTGCTTTAACTGTGACCTCAAGCTCAACCTACACAATTACAAAAATGAGGGAAAAAGTCAATTCAAGACATCTTGTTTCCAAATATTATAACAGCAAGCAAAAAGAAGAGTGTATTGCAGGAAAAACACCTGTAGCATATCAGCAGCCATCAGCATATCTTTGAATTCCACGGAGTTCGAGTACCTTTCAAGTGTCCTCTGAGTATCGTCTTCGATATCTTCCTTGTGCTTGTTATATGTTGCACTCGAATGTGTCTTGGATTCTACAAGAGGCCATGAAAATATGTCAAGATCACTGATGCATAAAGATCACTGACAGAGCTGGAAAGAATTTCTTACTTCGCATTAGCCCACATCTCTTGGATTTCTGAAATCTGTGGCTATCGGTGAAAGCTTCAGTGATCACAAGGAGCTTGATTTGATCACCATATCTGAGTGATAATCGAGTCGCAAGACTCCTTAAACAGATATCGAGTTGCTTCGAGGCATCATGGATGATGAGTGCCCTTTGGCTGTATGTCGCCATGGCTGGAGAAGATATACTGCGCCTTCACACAGAGCAAAACTAGTTAGTCTCCTAATATTGGACTAGACTGCATGAAACCTTTTTCATAGCCAAAGAAAAATTGTTGCTTTCATACTAACTAGCTGAAGATGTAAGAATCTTGATAAGCAATAAAACACACAGCCTAAGTTATTACAAAATGACAGCAGACTATGCAAACGATGTAAGAGAGTATCCCTCTTAACAAAGTTAATATCAAGAACAATGTAAGAGCAACGGTTTCAGAGGCTGAATGAGTCGAAAGTCACACCTAGAAGGTGCAGTGGAAGAGAGAGTTTGGGACTGAAGAGAGTGATAAATTCGTTTTGCTCCATTTATTAGCTTGTTGAAGTATGTGTGAAATAAATAAGAAAGTGATTTCTACCAGTTTTCTTGTTGAATTCTATCCATTGCATTTTCTTTGTTTATGTGTTTTTCTTGTTTTAGTTTCTTTCGCTTGTTGGATTTATGCAATGGGGGATATCCATTTCACATAGGAAAGTGATCTCGGCAAAGCAACTACTCTTAAAACTGGTGAAAACTTTTCTTTTAATGATGTTATTTGGCCTGAAAAACCTATGTTATTTTCAACATTGCTTGTCTTCATACATGTTTGTAAGCCTGAATCCAAAATTCCTAAGTTTTTGGTCACTTTCTTCTGTCGAGGCGCCGCGGTTTTTCTTGCAAATGTTGTCCACTCCGAAAGCTCTCTTTCTTCATTTGGGCTTCTTCAATGGTGGCCTGAATTCTTGAATTTAGTCTGAAATCTCAGGTGTTATTCAGCACGATAATGAATCTAGCTCTCATGCAGAGTTCATTTTCAAACTTTTATGTGGTTAACTAAAACAAGTATTCTTTTTCTTTATCATTAATTTTCCCAATTCAAGATTCTATTTTGATTTTATCATCAATCCAACTCTATTGTTGAAAATATTTACAAGTTCTCTAATACAAAATCATTTAAGGGTTTTAATTTCTAGAATATAAAATCTTGGCTTAAAATCAAACAATTAAATCCAAATGCGGTTAATAGAAACAAGGATTGTGTCCGGTCTAGTTTAACCAATTTAAAGGTTTAAAATACCGGTCAAATCATATTAAAACGGGTTATTTCAAATCAAACTGGTCAAATCATATTGTAACAATTTAGTTCAGATGGTTTAAACGATTTGAAAAATCATTTGACTAATAGTGCAAATAATGAAATTTGTATATAGTTTTGATCATTTTGAATATTAATGTATGAATGATGAAAAAAGTAAAATTAATATAAATATATTTGCTTCACATTAATTATAAATGGTAGAGAAATGAGATTGTGGTTGCAATAGAGAAGAAAATAGAATTTTTTACAAAGTTATAATTCAAAATAATATAAATATTGGACATATATTAATATAAATGATATTTTAGCTTTATATTAAATAATATTTAATTAAAATTAATATTTAAATATATTTAAATAATTTTATATATACAGTTGATTTTACCCTTCAAATCATCGATCAAATCAAATCATCCGGTTTAAGAAATCTCAAATCAACCTGATCAATCTACTTATCTTAAATCAGTCTCTTAAATCAATCTAATCGACCAAATTAATTTTGTTTGAGCACACCCCTAAAAAGAAAGCAGCGAGTCCACATGAATAACACTAGAATGAGGTCAAAGCGATCTCTTTTTCTTCATGAAAAACTTTTTCAAGTTGCAGAAATGGGCTCTCCCAATTTAGAGAGAGAGAGATGAGGAGAAAGCCCATTTGATGAGGCATGTGCAGTCCAGTCCCACAAAGGAAGCAACCGATAAAGACAGCAGTGTGCACCATTATTATTACACTCGAGTTATTAACTACAAAAACATACACAAGTCAAGCTTTCTGTGTGTGTGTAATTATCATTACATTATAGAAAAACAAAAACACCGCTATGCTGTAACTCACACATACTTTTGCAGTCTTTTCTACACACATCTCCAATCTCGACATAGCTTTATTTGTATATGCATATAATAATTCATATTTTATGCTACTTTACACATAATGCAATGTTATCAGCTTCATCTGCTTAAACTGCATCTGGGTCTTTTGTTCTTGTCGTATATCTTCTGGATCAGAGGTATTTACTTTCAAAGCTGTCGATCTTTTTTTTTTCAATTATTGATTTTGTTTCTCAGTTTTTGTTCCGATTGACAATCACATTTGTGGGATTTTGGCTTTTTTTGTTGTTAGGGGTTGTCTGGGTGTGTGGGATAAATGATTCTTGATGTTCGTATTTTGCTGATCTCATATAGCGCATTGTGGAATTGTTGCTGAAACGGCGATCCCTCTTCTTGTACATGAGCTGTTTGAGAAAAGGATTTGAGTGATTCTCATCTTGATCTATCTTTTGTCAGATTTTTGTTTGTTTTGGGGGGTTAAATCTGTTGTCGGTGATGTGTACTTGGCGTTAATCCTTATGTGGAGATTGAATCTGAATCCAAACTGCAACAAAAAGTTGATTACTGCTTTTGATACATTATGTTTCTCTTCTGATAATTATGCACATTGAATACCAAATTTCTAGTGAATTGAGTAGTTTGATTTTCATTAGCAGGCTGTGATGCAAGATTTGTAGTTACTTAGCAGCTCTTCAAAACTCTTTGAGAAAAACCTTCTGCAAATTGATCGAAGATGTCGAGGCAAGGAGGCACTCATTGGTGTTACAGCTGCCAAGAGCCAGTGTGTCTGCAAAATCTGGTGTGTGCAAGCTGCGAGAGAGGCTTCGTTCAAGAGCTTGACGATGCAATCACTGCGAACACCGAAGAAAACACCCAGAGATCGAGGTTCATGGAAGCTCTTTCCAATTTCCTCAGACAAAACAGAGCTGTTAGGAGCAACATATCAGAGGTGACTTCTGATGGCAACTCATGGAATTCATTGCTGGTTTTCAGTGGAGACGTGCCGGTTAGAATGCCGGGCAGTGGTGGCATCTTGGAGTTTCTGAATGAGAGTCTTGGATTCAGGAGAGAGAATGGGGGTGACTATTTTGTAGGGCCAGGAGTGGAAGAGTTCTTGGAACATGTCAGCCAGAGCGATCCGCGGGTGCCTCCACCGGCTTCAAGATCCTCCATTGATGCCGTGCCAACGATCAAGGTCTCGAAGAAGCATGTTCGATCAGAGTCGACGTGTGCTGTTTGTAAGGAGAGATTCGAGTTGGGATCTCAGGTGAGGAAGCTCCCGTGCAAGCACTTGTACCACTCGGATTGCATAGTGCCGTGGCTGGAACAGCGCAGTTCGTGCCCAGTTTGTCGTCAGGAGCTGCGGTTGGTGAATGAGTGCAGTGGCCGGAACTTGTGGGGGAAGATTAGAAGCGGAAGGTGGAGTCGAGGAGAGGAGACGACGGAGAGCCTTCCCACGACGGAGAGTCCAGGAAGGCGGAGGAGGAGGTGGTGGTTCTTGTGGCCTTTTGGTTCATCTCGTTCTAGTTCTAGTCATAATAACCATGGTGAAACAGTGGAGGCAAGTTCAGTTTCATATCAAGAACATAACCAGCATGGAGAGTACACCTACTGGCCTTTTGAATATTAACACCCTCACTCTCTCTCTTTCTCATATTTATGTGATCAAATAAATGTCAAAACATCAATTTTAGTCTAAATTATCTGCTCTTTTTTTTTTTTCAATTATAGTATCAACTGTTTCATTTTACAATTGTATGTCTAAACTATCAAAAACTATTCAAATCTAAAACAAGCTATCAAAAACTATTCAAATCTAGGACAAAAAAATCTTTCGGCATCAAAAAATTGACGAAGCAAAGCTGGAAATACACATCATTTGACTTGCGTGTTATTTTTTTTAGTATTACATGAGTTTTCGGCATACTCCGTCAGTTTTTATGATGCCAAAAAATTTCTTCGACCTAAATTTGAATAATTTTTTGATAGTTTAGACATAAAATTATTAAATGAAATAGTTAGTACTAGAATTGAAAAAAAAACAAATAATTTGAATTAAAATTGACGTTTTGACCTCAAATAAAAGTGCTTTAGAATATTAACAGCCTTGCATTTCTACATGGTAGGCAACTCAAATTCATCCTATGGAATATGTGAAGCTTCTCCACAAAAAACTATAATCTGATAGTGAAATTCCATCATTTTTCACTAGTCAATATATCCTAGAAGTGTGTTGTGGAATTAAATTAACAAAATTGACATCCATAGTTAGAAAATACTTTTCTGAACAAAGAAACCAAAAGGCAGTATAATAAGCTGGACTACATTTGGAAATTAGAATTAGATAATTCCAGCTTTAGGACAAAAAGAGACTACTGCTATGTCAAAGAAACCTTAATTGGTCATGTAGGAAAGTCTATATTTATCCCCAACCTCCGCCGTCATCGCCTTGTGAACTCTTCTTCCCACCACCCCAACCTGAATTACCAGCATCGGCATCGGAACCACCAGCATCTCCTTGTCCCCAGCTACCCCAACTAGTGCCACCGCCGTCACCGGCCCCCCAACTACCAGCGCCCGGTGAGCTCTGGGCATTCGATCCGGAAAGCCCCCATCCTCCTCCTCCACTGTCTCCATCCTTGGAACCCCACTTTTGCGAACCGCTGCGATCTGAGTCCTGTCTGTCACCCCTGCCACCACCATATGAGCCTCGCCCACGTCCGCGTCCACGTCCGCGCCCACCATATGGTCTTGGTGCTCCACTGGGATGCCCATCACCATTTCTGTAATCACCTCTCCCTGCAAGGGAAACCAAATTAGATTTGCATATATTTGAATAACAAAGATCAATGGCAATAGAAAAAATAGAATACAAAATCATTAACAGCATCAAGAATCAACAGGTTATGGAGAGATGCGAGCAAGTATTGACTAAAATCATTCATACAGCTGAAGTCATATAGGTATCAGACACAAGGATCCAATGTCAGTGAACTGAAAATTTTCAATCTTACCACTTCTAGAACCAGAATTCCTATCTCTGTCCGAAGATTGGCCACCTCTCCAGCCACCATCATTGGATGAACCACCCCAGCCACCACCGGAACCAGATGAGCCCCCAGCTGCAGGACTCCTCATTGGCACCATAGCAGCAACTGATCGTAATGACGGAGCAGAATCAAATGGATCATCAATATGTCTCTGAAAAAAAGAGACAAGACGGTCTATATCCTCAAACATTCGTTTTCGGAACTTAAATCCCTTTGGGTAGAGACCTATATACTCGTGATGAGGATTAGAACTCCGTATGTAAGTCAGGATGAATGTGCCAGGATGCTCATGAGATATCCCAAAGCAATAGACAATTCTCATTGGATACTCAGCCTTTTCAATTCTGAGTACCTCATCAACTTCCATTTTAGTCCCCCTCTTAAACTTGCGATAATTCAGCATTGATTTTAATTGAGCTACCAGTGGATCCACATAACGATCCATTACCTGCATGAAGCAGATTCTTATTATTGCACACAAGACAATACCTAATATGGCATCAACTTAAACAACAAATTTAATCGAATCATAAATTCCTTGAGAACAAATGATCAGTCAATCTCTAAAATAACAGCTCCTGAAAATCACCTCATCAAGGTCTTCAAATGTATCCTCTCCAATTTTCAGAGTTTTCCCTATTCGAAGTAAGCTTGTGATATCCTTGTGTTCTTTTCCACCTTCTACTATGTCCTTGTTAGCATATATCCCATCATAAACCTTCAGCGTCAAAGTCAAAAATGAAGGTCCGCGAGAACTAGGGCGCATGACACTTTCTCCAGGATCCTTGTCGGACAAAAACTGCCAACAAACATCAAAGAGAGTAAGAGGACGCAAGGATTGAAGCTTCACAGGTTATAAATTCATTGTGGAACCTCATATCAAAATCCACCATACATTTATCAAAACCAAAAAATAGTTGGTATCCCTTCAAACATCAGAGCATCAATCAATTGAGAGACTATAATAGAAGAATTAAGACAAACCTCCATCGCTTCATCAGAAGTTATATTTTGAAAGCGAGGGTGAACAATCATCCTTGGCTTGAAATGCTTCTTTGCAAGCTCCTTCTCCTTACGAGCTTTTTCCTGTGCAGTTAGCAAAGTGCTCCGTTCTTCATGATAGAAAGGATCCATCATTCTGTGATTCTCAAAGCGGTTATTCCTCATTTCACTTTCTCTACAAGTTAAAAACACCTGATAGCGATTCTTCTGAATCGATTTGATTCTGCAAGTCAAAATATCTCCTTCTCGTAGCTTCTCAGTTAATTCATTGATATCCCTCCAATCATCCATGTAATCCTCCTTGCCGAGCATGCCAGTTAATCCAGATTCAAGGGCACATATTGCTCTCTGAGCCTGAACCTTACGTGCTGTAGCCTGCACAATTCTTCCTTCAGAGAGTGACTCCTCAGTCTCTCCAGAGATCATGTAAAACTCTTCATCTTGACTTGGTTCCACCCACGGCCTGCGACGATCCTGAAAACCTTCCATTAGTTCTAATCTTATATCGTCAAGGGTTTCTTTCTTGTTCAGGAGATTTTTCTGTTCAGCATATTCATGAACATCTACAGCCCTAAGTAAATGCGGCTTTTCCCTGACATGCTCAATAGCCATTTCCAGGACATCATCATCGTCATTTGCATCATCATTGCCATCCTCCCGGTAAATATCCTTTGCCAACTCTTGTGCGAGAATGTACGATTCCGGATGTATTCTCGTGTCGTCTAACAAATCAATAAATTGACTACTACTGGAAGTCAATCCGCTACGTCGTACTCTAAGGAACCCAACAGCATTTATAAAAACCTTTTTGCCAAGACCATGGGATTGCAACAGATCTTTCCTAGTGAAAATGGCACCTGATCTTACTAGGGACCTTTGAAGAGAAGCTGCTTTTCTGGGTCCAAGCCCAGAAATAAATTGTAAAGGAGCAAATAACCATTCATGACTGGCAGCCAAATTAATATCAAGACCGACCTGGTTTGTTACATCAACCATAACTTGTTCAACCATTCCATACTTCTCATCAGGAGTAAGAAAGTTCTCCAAAGGATTAAGCTTCCAAGACAATATCTCTCTTCCCGGCCCACACAATGTGGCAGCCATGGCCAGTGGATTCTGAAGATAACGTCCAAGACCTACAGCTCGTCTAATGATACCTGAAATTTAAAAAAAGATATAAGCTGAAAAAATAGTGCATAGAAACTGCCACAGTACTAAGGAGGCAGGAAGATTCAAAAGGATGTGTTACCATGTCAACAAATTTCAGAATACCTTCTTGAGAAGGAAGCTGATCAACTGATATGCGAGAATTTTCATACAGATGTGGAAGAGATTCATCGCCATAGACAACATTCAGATTATCCATCTCATGACCAACACCTCGAGGATTATCTTCCACCATCTTGAAGATGATCTGAAGGGGAAATAATACATAAAGAGTCACCTCACATATTTTATAGTGTTTAATGAAAAAAGGAATTTTAAAATATACGGGAGCACAGATCGTAGTTCACACATTATAAATGACAATATCAACTTAAAATCTTGCAGACATGATTACCTCATAAATATCCTCCTTCAACCGCGTACAAGACAAATTAGCTGCTCCCAGAACAACAATATGTGGTTGGTGGTCCATCATAAATTTTTGCACTCTCTGCTGATCATTTCTTTTACGTTGCTGCTCATTAACACTTTGACCACGGAGATTGAGGGAACCAGCGTGCAACACATCTAGAACTTCCCCAGATGAATCCAGCATCACAAAGGTTGTAGCTGGCTTTCCAGGGCCCCAACAGCAAGCCAAAACCCTGGGTGCTGTTTCTTCATCAGAACTGACATCATTTTCTTTCCGTTGGTATGGTGCAACAGATACTTTATCCCATAATAGCCTCCCATATTCCGAGAGTAACCATGTTTTTGATCTACTTGTCAACAGTGATCTAGCCTCTTTTTCCATGGAAGGAAGGAGAAAATTGTTTAAAGCGTCATTAAGTATCAGTTTCCTCTGCTCATTCCATAGCTGAGCAGATTTACTTACAGCATCGCTCAAATAATATTCATTTGAATCACTTATTAACTTTTCAAGGACTACTTCAGGCAGCTTGATGGTGACATGCAAGAGCTTCTCCTCTTCAGCTTTCTGAATTAGAAGCCATTGAGCATCCTCAAATTTGTTAAGTGGTTTGTCCCTCAACCATTTAACTCCAGCAAACTGGTGAAAAGGATCGATTGCTGTGTTTCCATCAGCTGTAGGACTAGTTGACACTACGGCATTGTCCATAAAGATACTGCGCACATGCTTCCTGACACATGGTTCGCAGTTTATCTCAACAGCTGCCTATATTTTATCATACAAGTTTAGTGTATATTTTAAAACATGAGAAAATTATCCGATAAGGCAAAAGTATCAAATAATGTAATTTACATACCATATGCCTTGCGCCTTTCAACACAGCTTGAGGCATCTCAAACATGGCACAAGTAAAATTAGAAGCCATTTCCTCTGGTGTTTCCTTTGCATCCTCCAATTCATCCATTCTCTACAAAGAACAAAGCCCACTCATCAAAAACATATAAACTAGGGCAATCACAAATTATATTCCTACCATTTTTTCGAGAGATATCAGCAAACCAAATTGTTCGGAGCTGTAACCAAATTTACTTGCAACTTCCCACAGCCCAGCTTTACTACAAATGCTGTAATGTGATTTTCTCTTTGGCCTTTTATACTGCCCTTCATCTAGGACAACTTCTCCCGGGGGGAAGTGCAAATTAAATTTTGAGTCTACATCATCAACTTCTCTTTCTGAATCAGCAGTTTTGAGCGACTTAGTGATCGATTGAAAAAGCTGTTCATTTAACCTGAGACGCGTTTCGTCATACACTCTCCTGGTCTCTTCCTCAAACCGCTTTGTGTAGTACAACTGAAGAGCACTTTTTCTTTTCTGGAGAAGAAGCCACTTCTGATCCAAGTCCTGGATTGTCCAGAGCACCTGCAGTGCAACACTCAGTCTCCATAAACTCTCAAGCCAGTCTTCCATCTATCGATTAATGTTTACTGAGGTTTTTAAAGTCTGGCACAAAGTTTACAGTCAAGTTTTTTCTACTGTATAATTCTTTTAGCAACAAGAGTTCTTGTAGATGGTATTGCGTAATAGGAATTCCCCACTGAACAATCATATTCATTAAAAGAACAAACACATGCCTGAAGGAAAACACCTCTATTGGCCATTATAAGTTACCTAGCATAAAGTCATACTTGGAAGGAGATTTAGTATTATGTAATGAGCATTAAAATATGATATCCCCACCTTGTGCAACTTCAGTTTTGGTTTTTGGTTGGCATCATTTTCAATGCCGGCTTCACCATTAGTGGGATCCTTTAGAAGGCTCAATATCTCCTCTTTACGGTACATAGCTATGAATGGAACCTAAATATGGATAAACAACTCAGCAAACAAATAGGTGACTTTAGGCAGCATCGTAAAATACTAAATGTCAATTTATGACAAAAACACATACATCTAACTTCTGAACGTGTATCAATTCCAGGAATCTAGCTATATGTTGCTTGATCTCATCTACTTCTTCAGTTGTGATCCCACTCCTGTTAAACAAAGGCACCATACCAAAGACAAGTTGATTGTATATCCACTCTGTCTCAATGCTGAACTCATCGGTTGGGGGGTGTCCTGTACTTTCCTCGGATATCTACACAGAAAGATGTGATTTTACAACAAAAGTTAGCGAGTATACTGAACAATATGCCACAAGATGCTCAGCACACCTGCATTCGTTCAGGAACATCAATTTCCCGAATCTGATCATCCTTTTCAGTCATATATTTCTCAGAAAGTACGCTAGGGTCAAACTGATCTTCAAGACTCCTTTCACCAGTTTCACCATGCCTGTCCCTCGTTTCCAACTTGCGAAGCCTCAGGAGGTCCTCAACATCACCAAATATCTCATGCGCTTCCTGGAGTGCGGATGAAGAAATCCCTGGACGCTGCCTGCTCTTCTTAGGTTTCTTTCTTCTGCACACATATATGTCAATGTGTTTTTACAGATTACAGTAAAAAATCAAAAGCCATTTCTACAATCAAGGGTCTTTGGACATACCTAACAGGTGCTCCATGCTCATCAACTTCTTCTTCATCAACAATAAAATCAGCCATCTCATCCTCATCTCCAATGTCTGCGTCCTCTTCTTCTTCCAGCTGCTCATCCTCCTCAGCAATATCCTCAAGAGGTTGCCCTATATTAGATGAGGAAACCCAATGATCAATGAGAGTCAACTTTTCTAGAGGCTCAAGGAAAACACGCTGTCAATAAGAATTTTTACCATCATCATCACCAAACAAGCTGCGTTTGAGCTTCTCCTCTGCACTTCGTCCACCTTTCCCAATTCCATCAAATTCCTCTTCATCGGCAAGCCCAGAAGACTCTTCTTCTGCATCCCTTCGAGCCTTTTTCAGTCTCTTGAACTTTTTACTTTCCTAATAATTGATTTTAAGACACTTGAAAACAGGTAAGAAGGTATAAATGCTGAAATAGACTCGAAAAAAATGCACAGGGGAAACTCACAAGCTTCGGACGAGGGACAGAAATATTGCTTTCCTGGAGGAGCTCATAATCATCGTCATCAAGCTGGTATTCTTGCTCCCTGTGATTCATGCAAATGAATGTCATATTATCATGAGAACATCTTCAGCTTTTCTCTAATAATAAACGGTTTATCAGCACAAAAAAAATCCACATTAAAAAAATAAATAGGGAAAAAAAAACAAACTCGAAATGAGATTACAGATACTAACTTTTTCTTTCTTTTCCTCTTTCTCCTCTCCTCGTCACTATCCACTCGATCTTCTTCCTCGTCTTCCTCCTCTTCCTCAAGTTCATCCACTATAAATCCATCTTTCTCATATTCATCTTGGCCTTCCTCTAATCCAAATAGAGTTCAAATCAAGCATAAAATACGAATAAAAAAGTTAATTTATATGTGCCTGTCAATGTGTAATCGATGTTATGTCACAGCAATGAAAATGAAGTTCCAACCCTTGAGTACGACCCATATTTTAATTAGCACATCCTTCCTATATATCTAAACAATAAAAAGATAAAATATAATTTTCATGAATAATGAACATACCATCGTGCTCTACCTACCCTGCATAACTTAACAACTAGATGGCCCGATAAATTATTAAATAATTGAATATGAAAAGAGATCACAAATAAAAAACACAGAGCATGATTTGTACATAAAAACCAAACCAAAAACTAAAAAAGAGCTAAGTTTGATAGCATGCAGAATAGAACACCATGCTTCAAGTATTAAGCCTCCTCCTCATGTATTGCTTTCCGCAATGCGAGAGAAAACAAAAAAACCACAGCATAATTCAAAACACGGATAGGAAACTGCATGTGCAAAGATTTAGGGAAACATTTTCTGAAAATTCATCGTACCATCATCGTCATCGCCGCGATCATCAGTCCGGTCTCCGTAGTCCTCCTCGTCTCTTTCTTCTTCAACTCCAATCTCATCTGCGAAAAGGGATTGACACGAAAAACCCCCGAGTAGTTCGTAATGTCAAGCACTAAACAGTTTGTCCAAGCATTCAAGAAAATGCAGAAGTTTCTGTTAGAAGATTACACCTTCGTCATCGGATATTACGTTTTTGCCGGCCATTGTTCCAAGATTTCAAGAATCGCTACAAAAAAAAAAAAAAAGAAGGCGAAGCCCTAGAAAAGGTACAGTTGCAAGATACACACAAAAGTTTCTTCCGCGAGTGAGGAAAACGAAACAAGGGCGAAACCTAACTCGCGGAAACCTTCAGATTCTCAATCCTCAATTCACAAAACGAAGAGAAACCTATCAGTTCCAGCATGAGCCTTCGCCCATGAAACGGTGTAAACTGTGTTTTTCACTTTTTCATTTTCGGAAAAACTATAAAATAAGGGAAGGTCTTGGTTAGGCAGGCCTAAACGATTTAGGCGTGTTTTATCCATTAATCCAAGATTTAGGTGGGTTTTATCCATTAACTCAAGCTCAAACCCATATAATATACCCTATTTGGAATGGGTGAACCCATTTGGGTAGGATAAAACCCGCCTAAATTATTTAGGTCTGCCTAACGCAATTTTTTGCCATAAAATAATACTCCCTCCGTCCCATCATATTAGTCTCATATTCATTTTCGGTCCGACTCATTAATTAGTCTCATTTCTTAAAAAGGCAACATTTTTCCCACTCATCAATAAAATATTAATTATTCTACATTAATGCACATTGGTTATTGTGCACACTCCTCCGTCCCTAATATAATAGGACGGAGGGAGTAAAAGTTAAAAGCCAATTTTATTTTTTCATTTTATTTATTTACTAATTACGAAATTATTGAAAAAATATGATAAATATTATTTATGATTTTAGTAAATTAATGTATATTATCATAATATAAGTATAAATAATATATATATATATATATATATATAATAGTTATTTGACTAATTAAGACATCTATCCATGGCCTATTGTTTATATATCTATATTTTCCGTGTTCTATGTATATTATATTCTATATAAAATGTTTTTTTTTTCTATCCTAGCATATTTGTTTTTTATTTTATCAATTTGCAAACAACTTAATCTATGACACTTAAAATTCAAATATAAATTAAATATTATAAATAAAATGAGTTTTAAATATTTTTACATTTAAATCGTGAGTTATTTATTTGAAGACTCATTATCTCTTTAACAATTTTTGATGATGTAACCTTTTAAATTCTGACAAAAGCCATGTTTATTGGTTGTAGAATATGTGTTAGAATTACAATAATAAATATAAAAGGTTGAGAAATAATGTGGAAAGAAAATACATAGTGGTGCATTACATAAACTCACAATAGCATGTAATACAGTGATGGAATAAATGAAGAGAGAAATGGAGTATTTTGATAAAATGTATGCAAATATCGACGGTTATTTGCAGCGGTTATAATGGGAGACGTCTAATTATTTGCTCCACACACATTTAATTAAATAAATAAAAATTTTATGTGAAAAACAAAAATAATTGGGCGAGAATAGTTATAATATGACTATTTTTTTCATATATTATATAGATTTACTTTTTTTTTAAAAATGTTTCAACAAATACTATAAAGTTCCACCAAATTTTATGGAGTATAAAGTCACAGCCGTCGAAATTTTAATTATTATAGCCAGTCGACCCCTGTCCCACATCGTCGGAGCTAGTTTCAATCTTCTTCACCCGGCATGTGTTCACCACCGGTGATTTGAAAGAATTTAGTGTTCAACATTACTATAACACATGTTAAAATTATAATTAACCGAAGTGAAGTGTAATAAGTTAGGATTAATTTCTAAATTTTTGAATTTCTCATGGTAAAAATGATTTAATTATGATCAAACGAGTTTTTACTATGAAAGTAAAAAATACAGAAACATGTGAATTTTTTATATGTTCATTTCTTAAAATAAATTCCATTACAATGATTACTAACCAAATTAAACGACACAAATCAACACTTCTTCTATCGTTAGATTCACTCTCCGAATATAGTCTATGTATTGGTTTGGTGGACTTGGAATTATCTGGAATACTAAGGGTGAAAAAAGTGATGAACTCAATACTTCAAGCTTGTAAATCAATCGCTCAAGGTCTACTAGTTCCAATATTTCTCGTTTTCTTGCTTGAAGCACGGGATCACACACCCCACTTCTTCATTACTTCAGTCGTTTAGTTGTTGTTTCTTTCAACATTCATTTGCTAAATGCACGGATTCAATAAGTCACTTATAAACTGACGTAAGTAATGATTAGCTCGTGGAAGTTCTCCCTTTAAATATAAGTAACAATATGTACACAAAATACGAGTAAAAAATATATCCCTAAAAATATGTTAGATATAACTAACTCCTATCCTGCAGGAAAGTATAACATTAACATAAACTTCGATGTTAAGTTTTAAAAAAATTAACTTCTGTAATCTTTGATGTTATTAGGATTAATAAGATTAATTAGTGAACTTATCTACAACAATAGTATGTGATCATTAGTATTAAACTGATCGTGAGATGTATGTTTTGTGAGATATTTTGAATATAATGCATTTACACATGGAGTGTGCATTAGAATTGAAATCAGTTTTACACTAAACGTTACATATATTTACTAAATGATGAATTTCATGCATTGAAGTGACACATTTAAGCCTACAAACTAATGTACTTGTAATGTTAGGATCCATTAGTTCAATGTATGAAATTACTATAAGACATCATTTACCATGCTTAAATATATTATTTCATTGTATGAAATATATCATTTTGCAAGCTTAAATACATTACTTCAATATATGAAATGTCATTTAGTAAAAGTGTGCATTTAAATCCGAATAAATCAATGTAAAACAAATTTTAATCAGAATGCGGTCAGTGTACAATGCATTTTGTTCACAATGTCTTACACAACACATCTATCACACGAGTTTTTACCTTAAATCACTATTTAGTTTTTTGATCTATAAATTAATACTCCCTCTATCCCGGCTGAATTGTCCCGGGTTGACCGGGCACAATAACCAAAGAGTGTGAGAGTAAAGTAAGTTGAGTGGAATTAATATTTTATTGTTGAGTGTGAAAAGATTGCTCTTTTAAGTAATGAGACAATTGAGGTGGGACAAACGAAAAAAGAAAGTGGGACAATTGAGGTGGGACGGGGGAGTAGTTTGTTATGCTACTAATTGAGCTCAATTTGTTTTTGGTTGGACAACAAAACTAGTATGGAAAATTGTACCTTCTACATGGGCCGTACAGAAACATCATCGTAAAAGTGGCCCACATCATTGGGCCATAATTAATTAGCTAGACCATAGGGCTGAAATTGTAATTACAGTTAGAAAAGGCCCAAATTGAAAAGCAATATTAATGGAGGGCATAAATCAGGGAGACAAAAATGTGCGGACACCAAACCTAATTAAATCTTGGTCACGGGCGAGTGGCGGTGCGCCCCACCGCAACATATATGGACCCCTTCATTTTACCCGTGAATTAAAATAAATAAATAAAAATATTTTAAATATATTTTCATACAATGTTTAAATGTTTGCCTATTTATGTACAAAATAAATTTCTATTTGGAGCTGCACACACAACAAGTATACTGAAATAAACATTTATTGAGCAGTTGAAAAATAACACATTTATGTAGATGAACCATAAGAAAATATCTAAAAACCGAAAAGGGTCATTTTTTTAAATAATAATTTAAACCTTTTATAATAGGAATTGTTTTAAGATGAAAGTGTCTTGATTTACTAATTTAGCCACAGCGGCCGAATTGTATGCAGAAAAACCCCAGGGCCAAACCAGTCATTCTACTTCTCCCGCAGCAAAAAATTCAAAAGATTTTTCGAATTCCAATTTGCAAACACATTGTCCACTAAAATATAGTGCACCACCATCATCATGGAAGGAAACACAATCAACATTTTTATAAAATACATTTTCATATAAATCAAAATTTAATATTTTAAAAAATTATAAAAAAATGAATTTTCTTATTAATTTAGCTTGTGTTCGATCTATTTTCATTTCTTGTGTAACTTCAAATATTAAAGATGAATTTTATCATAATAAATATATAAAAAGTGAGAGAAGTAGCACGTTATGGAATAGCTATCAGAATATTCCAAATAATAAAAAAAAGGTCAAATGGGTATTTATTTAATTATTTATTCAAAAAATGCAGTGCATATGAAGCCAAGGGTGGGGGTGATGGTTTTTAAATGACAACTACTTAGATAGACCTTTTCAACCTTCTAATTTGACAGCTTACACAATATGGATGTATCCAGTAATTGCAAAAATATAAAATAATAATAATAATATCAATAATCTATTTGTAATTTTTTTTCACCCACTGATCATTTCTCATTGGTTCACCCTTTCACCAATAATTATGGAAGCCTTGCATTTTCCATTGAAAAAAATGGAGATTTTTAGGTTGGTTGAGCGTCCACTTCTAATTCATAACAAAATATTTTTAAAAGAGATACTTACCCTTTTTTTTTTTTCAATAATAATTAGACGTGATTATTTTTGTCGTTTTTATATATAAAAAAAAAACAAATTAATAAATCACACCTCTAAACGATCTGGTCAATTGGATTGGACTACAGAAGGAAGGAACCAATTCATAATTTAAATCTTACATAAATTTAGTAAAAATATTGATATATCGTCCAATTTATCCATTTTTTTATTTGTTGATTAATATATTTATGAGTTGGTCTCATCATTTGTTTATTGAGTATAAGACAAACCTTAATACGTCATTTTAATAAGATAAATACATCATTTTATTTTTTAATTATAAAAAATTACATTATTTGCAACAAATAAATACATCATGTACATTAAGGAAATACATCTTTTCAATAAATTAAAATACATCATTAAATTTATCTCACTATTTTTGTCATAATAAAAATAGTGAGACCGTCTCATCTGAGGATTTGACGATATTTATTCATTTAATGCTAAACACTTAGTAAAACTTATATCTAAGTAAAATAAACAAAGTAACAAAATACTCGATGCCATTAAATTCATTTCTCAACAAAAAAAAAAAGGGGATAAAATTCATTGTATAACAACGGTATCTATGTTGACCAAACCAATTAAATCATTCTAATATTGGTTTGTAATTATAGAATCTAATACCGTTGCAATAATTAACTAACTATAAGTATGCGTAGGTTATGGGATACAATGAATTACAAGTATCCAAATAATAATATGTTAGTATAAAACAACATATGGTTCAATACTAAAAAAACAACCAATAAAATTACATAAAATAAAACTCTTAAGATATTATAATTGGAGCCCTAATTATTAAACACTTTGTTAAGAAAGACCTTTCATTCTTTAAAAAAGGAAATAGTATCATAGTATATAGTGTTACTATTGTAGCCAACTAAATCATTCAACAATATTCATTCAAATTTATGGGATGTAGACTTGAAGTGGTGAGGCATTAGGCAAAATATCAACATAAATAACATGTCATGAAATATATAACTCTTTAAGATATGTTAAATAATAAGTTATACCTAACGTACCAAAAAAGTTGTATGGTACAAAATTCATAACTATGACATAAATCAATAAAAAAAATAAAGATATGATATAATTTACCCTACATCATATGCTTAAATAATAATAACTTAATTTAAAATTATACACTTACATGTTTCGAAAAAACTCGAATTCATACTTTTTTTTTTTATTATTATAAATAAAATATTTTTACCGTAAATATTTTATGCAACTATGAATGATGTCACAAGCAAGAAAAATACAGTTGATCTAATGAAGTTACCATCATCAAACAATCAAAACCAAAATAAAATAATCCAAATTTTCCTCCACCCCTTAACCACTCACCAAATCTCTCTCTCTCTAGGGAATTCAGGAAAGGAAGGAGAAAAAGGAGGGTAGCTACGAACTCTCTTTCACCAAACACACACCAGTAATGGAGGTTATCAGAAAAAACCACCAAGGAAAAAACCCACATTGCTGAGAGTGCTGCAATGGGGAAGGTGGAGGAGGAGCAGCCTTTGCCGACGGTCTCACTTGATGCTCCGGGTACAAGCCCAGCTGATGGGAACAGTAATGGCTGCTGTTTGAGCTGCGGTAAGCTGCGAAAGTTAGTGAGTTTCAGATGCTTGTTTGCTTTGGTGCTCGGTGTTGCGGTGTTGTCGTCGGCGATTTTTTGGCTGCCAATTTTTCGTTTTGGAGATCATGAAGATCTGGATCTGGACTATGCAGGTTGGTTGAGTTTGTTTGCTGTTACCTTTTGAAATTCCGTTTGGATTTTGCTTCGATTGTAATTGTGATTATCAGCATTTTTCTGTACATGCAGATATGTGTGTCGGTGGAGTTTGTGTTTGAATTATAGTGTTGAAATGGCGCAGTTTTGGTTTTGGGGGCTGGGCAATAACTTGAATATATTTTTCATTTGATGTTTCAAATTGGCGTTGTCTTGAACAAGAAAAGAAGCTTACATTTTTTTTTTCTCATTGAAAATTCTGTAATTTGCTGTAACTGTGATTGTGTTGAACTGTTATTTGCTTCGGCAATTGTTCTTCTTCACCATTTCAGCTATTTCTACAGTGGGCAGTTCTTATTTGTGTTGATTTTTTCTTCTGTTTTGTGGGTTAATTGGTGTTTGCATATTGATAGTGTATCTTGATAACAAATTACACTTTGAATGCTAATGTTTTGCAAACTTGTATGTATTCTGTAATTTGCATATAGCAAGTACTCACTCGATTTGGATTATGCACTTGTAGTTTAGGTTTCTAGTTTCGTTTCATTAGGTCCGAGAAACTTGAGTTCTTGCCTCGCTCTATTGCTGGGAATGTTCTCAACTTTTTGGATAATAGGCTATTTAGGAGGAATAGTTATATTTGTGCAAGTGTAAATAAATGATCTTGAGGCTTTAATTATCTCTAACAAACTCTTAAAGATGTGCTATGAGGAACCGGATCTGTTGGATCTCATATATCATGGTTAAGCACTGAAATTATGTTATAAATGATAAATTGGTGTAATGAAGCATGGAAATCTCTGAGTTGTAATGACTAATGAGGATGTACAATCAACAGAATAAGTTCCTCTCTTTAGAAGGATGCAATCGATACACTTCAATGTCACAGTTGACCTAGGAGGGAGTCTTCTCACTTACAAGATGGTACTGTACCCTGTTTAAAGCTATGTATACTTGCTTTAGAAATTAGAGATGCAATGAGAGTTTCAATGGTTACTTAGACTTACTTTTTGCTTTTCAAAGTAACCACTAGTATAGTAATATATGGTCAAGAAACTAGGGACCTTTTGATTTGTATGGAGAAATCTCTTTTTTTAAGTTGGACTCATTTGCAAGAACAACATTTGTATTGCAACTGGCGTAATAAATTACTTGGGCAGAGAGTCGACAAGCTAAGGAATACATTCAAATTTCTTTGCATTTATCAGGAATGAGTAATGTACTGTCCTATTTAGCTCATTGTCCTACTTGTAGTAAAACTGTCTGTTTCCTAGTTGTAATGCAATACAAAACTTCGATGGCTAAGTTGGTTGGTGAAAGATTTTCTGCCACTGCCACTGCCACTACATTTTCTTGAAATTGTTCTCAATTGATGAAACAGCAATGCTAGGCCATCATATAATGTTTGTTTGTTTTGATTAATGCCCTCCAGGTCATGATATAGTGGCGAGTTTTATGCTGAGAAAGCCAGCTTCTTTTCTTGAAGATCATAAATTGCAACTTCAGGATGATATTTTTGACGAGATGAGCTTCTCCTCTGTTAAAGTACTCCTATCATCCTTTTCTAGCTCCCTCTCTCTCTCTCTTTTCCTGTTCTAGGAAGTATCCTTGTTCAACATACTCTATTTTTGACAGGTAGAAATAATAGCCGTGGAGCCATCATCTGAACCGAACAGAACAAAAGTTGTGTTTGCAGTTGCATCGGATTTGACGACCCAAAGTTTAATCAGGGACAACTTCATGTATCTAATCTCAAACGAATCAGTTTTCCATTTGACGAGTGCATCTTTATTCGGGGACCCATTCGCCTTCGAGGTGCTCAAATTTAGAGGAGGGATTACTGCTAGTCCTGAACAGAAGGCATTCCTCATGCAAAGTGGTCAGATCCGTTTCAACTTCACATTGAACTTCTGTATCGATCAAATCCTGCACAATTTCGACGAACTTAGGAGCCAGCTGAGGACAGGCTTGGATTTGGCACCATATGAGGTCTGAAGAATTTTTTTTTTGTTTTTCCTTATCTCGATTTTCTCTTCATACCGCCTAGATTCATTGTTAAGAATGATTTTGACAAAGTTGCTTCTGAAATGCAGAATCTGTACATGAGCATGACCAATTTGAAAGGTTCAACTGTGGATCCACCGACAACGGTCGAATCAAAAGTTCTGTTGGCAGTGGGGATTAATTTCTCGGAGTCAAGGATAAAGCAGTTGGCTCAAACTATAACCGGATCTCATTCCAAGAATCTTGGTCTGAATAACACCGTGTTCGGACGGGTTAAGCAAGTTCGCCTTTCTTCTACATTGCTACACTCACTTGGCAGTGGTGGAACCAGTCCCTCGCCCTCACCCTCGTCCTCACCATCTCCGTCTCCTCTGCCACAATCCCATTTTCACCACCACCACCATCCTGTGGCCAGTCCTCACATTTCACCCTCACCATCAGCGGGTAGCCCTAAACCAGCCACCGGGAAAGGGTCACCAACACCTACACCTGCAGCAGCACCAGAAAAGAAAGCAGCACCACCTCCAGGCTGTCATTTTGGCAATGGCAATGGCAATAGGCTCCCCTACACTGCTCCGTCTGCTGTGCCAGTCTACTCACCAAATGCAGCTCCATCACGTCCAACACACAGAGAAGCCCCACCTCCCAAAGTGTCTCCGGCTCCCGCAGCAAGTCCACCTCACCTAGCTTACGCTCGCAGTCCTCCCCCATCAAATGGTGAAGTTCATGCTAGGCCACTTGACCTCACGGCTTCACATTCTCCCGCACCATCTCCTTGTGAGTAAACACTCAACCCCCCCCCCCCTCCCCCCTCCTGCTCCTTCCAACAGCTTACACAAAAACATATATTCAAATAACCCGATTGCCCTTGGCACTCCCAAGTCCCAATATTTTGTCAAAAATTTTCAGCTAGCATTCTTGATTGAGTACCCTCTTTTTGCAGCCTCTGCAGGAATCACCCGCTCCAATACACTGCCTCTGCTGCTGGCTGCGTTGGTCATGTTGGTTTTGTAGCAGCCGACAAGGAGAAGCATCATCATTTCGATAATTTTGGTGGCGTGAGTGATGCCCATCGGCTCACAAATTGAGTGCATATAAGTTTGTGTTGTGGTTGTAATCTGTATATATTTTTGATTAAAGAAAGTGGAGCAGCCATAGGCATCAAGGTCAAAGTCACAGAGATGACGGGCCCCTGATTCAATGCGCTGCCGCCCATTTGTGTATGATATATCTCTTCTGCATAATTTAAGGAGGGGAATCTCGACAAATGTAAAAGCTTCTCCCCCTTTCTCGCTCCTACACATAAATCAACATTCTAACCACCAAGTATCTGACGGCTGAATTATTAAATCACTCGAACGAGAATTCTTTCGCCATTAATCCGAAAATTAATAGCGATTTTTGGAGGGTTGAGATGGTTTTATAGCTGAACAGTTGAGTGTAACGAGATGTTGAGTTGAGATATGATAATGTCTAGCCATAGACAGATAACCGTAAAGGCGGAAACATCGGAGCGGTGGCGAGAATTCATGCGTTTACCAGGTTTTTTTTTGCGAGGAAAAAAAGGTGGGCGAGAATTCTTATATAAAGGAAATGAAGAAACGTTTCCTACTCGAAAACTTAAAAAAAAAAAGAAAAAAAGAGTCGAAATTTCCAGTAGGAAGTTCTTTTTTCGGTGACGGAAGTAATTTTCTCTCGCTCTACCGTTGCCGTTACATAAAGCCTGAATGCCTCAGTGTTCAGGTACGCTGCAATGCAGTTTTCCTTTTGTGAAGCATGAACCCTAGTATCTCTATCAGATTCTTTACGGGAAATGTATTTATTTGCTACGTATGAATCATGATACGATGCATGATTTTGGGGGATTTCGATGTTTTGCATGAATTATTCGTCGATTTTAGATGGAAAGCCCTGGACATGCAGCTCATCTAGTTCGAGGGTTTAGATTTGTGAAGTTGTTTCGTTGAACATTCAAATTGAATTTGCCTCGCTGTGAGAGATTGTTTTATTAAGTGGATTGATTTGCTTTTTGGTTGTTGGCATTCACATGATTCTTTGATCTGTGTTTTCAAATATCTGCGAAAAGCTATCTTGATGAATGGGTTCTGATTGATCTTCTATAATCTCCATTTCAGCTGCGTCTAACCCATAGGGGATGAAGAATTGGGAATATTAATGTTCTCGTAGTTCTAACAGCTATTGTTTGTTGAGCAAAGCCAATTTTTTGGGAGTTTTGTTACACAATCAACAATTTTGAAGTATTTAACAGAGAATCTCTGATATATGAATTGGTATTCCCTTCTTCTCTCCCTTTTTAGTTTCTGACAATGAATTCAAGTTATTATGGTGCATGACATCTCTTTTTCTTGCTCTGCAGTCCATTCGGTGTGCTTTGAGCAGAAGAGCAAGGGAGGATCTAATCGAGGGTAGGTATTTGCAGAAAATGCAACTAAACATTCCTTTTCATTTCATTTTCTGCAGAGTCTGTTGTCTTGTTTGAGCATTTAAATCTTTAGCAGATGGTGCATATATTTGTCGCAGGTGGACGGAGATTAGCACCATGGTTCTAACTGTTGATCTTTGCCGATATTACTGGGCAAATTTCAAGTAAGATCCATGAGAATCTCCTTCCTTCTCCTTTCTCACTGCATTTTTGCTTTGGGAGGAATCAGTTAGGATGGATGTTCAGTCGGATTAAGGCGCGTTTCGTCATGCATCATAAAACTCGATAGTTTCTGTAGAAAATTATTATTTGCTACATCATACATAAAGTTATTGTTGAACTGAGTCCAAAATATGAGAAGTGAGAAATTGGCATTTTAGATTCATCAAAGTACCATGAGTGTGAGTTTACACTTTGCAAATTCATTGTTGAATTTTGAATTAATCTTGATAGAAAATTATGCTTTGTTTGCAGAAGTGTGATGATGAATAATCTCCCAGGACAGACTAATGCCAAACAAATCTCTTAGAAGCAGTCCTTAGCATGTGTGAAAGCGTTTTTATCTTGAACGAATTTCTTCAAAATGGCAGTAGCCGTTGATCAAAGCCATGGATTCAAGCCGTTTACAAGATCCCAAATATGCAGACTCCTGTCATTCACTCAGCTTAATTACAAAATGCTCGACTTCAGTCAATCCAAGCTTGGGCAGTCTCTGGAGCATGAGTTTTCCAACATCCACAAGAGCTTCTCCACTCCGTGCCTGTCTAATTTTTCAGTGAGAGATGCTAATGATACCAATTCAAGGATTGAAATCATTACTGGCCATGCTGCACCAAGAGTACGAACTATGGTTGTTGAAGTGGCCATAGCTGTGGCCTCTGGTGTCAAACCTGAGCCAGCGTCAAGTGGGCTTGGCGGTGCCTACTTTATACGTGCTCAGAATGGTGATACTATAGCTGTTGCAAAGCCCATAGACGAGGAGCCTCATGCATTCAACAATCCAAAAGGCTTAGCTGGCCGTATGCTAGGCCAACCAGGAATGAAATGCTCTATCAGGATAGGAGAAACTGGCATGCGCGAATCAGCTGCTTATGTCCTCGATCACGATGGTTTTGCAGGTGTGCCCCCAACAGCATTAGTTAGGTTCTCTCATGTCAGATTCAATATAAACAACCCAGGGTCAGATTCAACCACAATTTATAAGGTCGCATCCCTTCAACGCTATGTGAAGCATGATTCAGATGCAGGAGATGTAGGCCCTTCAAGCTTCTCAGTCACATCTGTACATCGCATAGGTATACTGGATGTCAGACTTATGAATCTCGACAGACATGCAGGGAACATTCTTGTGAGGCATGGACAGGAGGGTTATGGTGGGGGAACGTCTGAGCTGGTGCCAATAGATCACGGATTTTGCTTACCCGAAGCACTCGATGATCCATATTTTGAGTGGTTGAACTGGCCTCAGGCTTCTATACCTTTTTCGGAGGCTGAAGTTGATTACATATCAAGTCTCGATCCTTTTAAAGATGCTGAGCTGCTGAGAACTGAGATCCCTTCAATGGGAGAGCCTCCCATTCGGGTTCTTGTGCTCTGCACGATCTTTCTGAAGCAAGCAACGGCTCATGGATTGTGTCTCGCTGATATAGGCGAGATGATGACTAGAGACTTCAATGGAGGGGATGAAAGGTGGAGTAGAATGGAGGAACTATGCCTCAATGCTATGGCCAGAATGAAGAAAGCACAAACTGAAGAGAGAAACCGCATACATGATAATAACTGTCAAGAAGATGATGAAGTCCCTGAAACTCTAGAGAACTGTAAGCCATCAAAAATCCCAAGATACTCATCAATGGTTCGGTCTGCTGATCCACCAGAGAGTAAGATGGGAGACTCTGTGGGTGATGATGATCAGGAATTGGACACATTCTTGAACAATGTGGGTGATGATAAGTCGAAGGCGGGTAGCTTGATGAGGAGTGTGAGTTACACAGAGCCAAACCACAACCGGGATGGGCAGTGCATGTATTTGGGGGAAATGGATGAGGAGGAGTGGCGGTGGTTCTTGGAGAAGTTCCAGAAGCTGCTGCCGGAGGCCTTCGAGGAAAGGAAATCCATGGACCTGCGGAAGCATAGGTTGGGATCGTCGTGTGAGTTTTGAAGATTAATTGATAAGTTTTAACTGCGTGTGTATGATAGTCATAGGATTTACCTGCTAACCATGTTGTATAGTTTGTAGATAACATACTAGGATATGATTGATGTCTGTAGGAGAGGATGAGAGATGGCCAAGAAATTGAGTCCACCTTTCCCTCTCGCCTAGCTTGTAGATGATTTGTTTTTTTTTTCCCTCTCTCTCTCTTCATTTTCTGCAATTTCCTACTCTATCTACTCTTTTTTTGATTAGATACACAGTGTTAACCCAATTATCTGAGTCTAGACTCATAGACATGTGTGTGTTTTTGTGAGATGGTGAAATATTAAAAGAATTTTGTGTGTTTTTGGAATATGCGTATAGAATTCTGATCTAACTGTAACAAGTACATATTCTAATCAGAATGGGCATAAAAAAATAAAATAAATATATAATATTTTAAATATATATATATTAAAATGAAAAAGATTTGCTAATAGCCTAATATGCATGGATTCAACTAAACTAGCTAGTCTCAGCCAACTATATTATCGCGTGTATCAAAATCCGATAAATAATGCAAACTTGTTTATATGGTGCGTGCATATATCTATATACTATTACTTTATTATAATATATTCGATCAAGATATATTCGTAAAATTTATAGCTATGAACATGAATATCAAAATAACTTAGACCCAGACTTTCTCATGAGATATTTTTTTTATTTGTAATTTGGATTAAATCATCTACTCATTAATATTTATACTCTACGTACCCAATGATAGTTATTATGACATAATATATTCTAATAAAAAATTCACTAGTATTGATTAAGAATTAAATAAATATTAGCTAAAAGATGATACTTTTATACTATGAATTAATTGCTATAGATATTTATATCCTAATACCGTATAATTAATCATACTTTGAATTTTTTAAAAATTTACCTAAACAAAAAGAAACGAAATTAATAATATGGTATGAGAAGATTTCTTTCCTTGTAAGAGACTACAAACCTAACTAAACATAAAATTTCCATGTAATTAAAAAAAATAACATGACATCAAACTTTATACTACATCTTTACCATATAGTTGATAGGGTAAGATTCATAAGGTAAATTAGCATCCAATAAGATTGAGAAGTGGATATATATACATACATATATAATATATTGCATCTATCTATATCTATATCTATATCTTTACCTATACCAATTCCTATACCTATATCTATATATATATATGTATCATAAGCATCGAAAACCATCAAACAATGGTGGTGGGCATTAGAGACTACAATTCGCCGTTCGGCGAATGCGAAACCTACAACTACGACGTTTATTTCTTCTCCGACACCATCTCCACCGTCGTCACGATCAACTCCACCACCGTGGCACGATGGATTTCCAGTGTCAACCGCCGTCGACATCAGCGCCTCATCGTCGGCCTCGACACCGAGTGGGGCCGTCGCAGTGAAGGCAGCAGCCAGCCCCCCGTGTGCACGCTCCAGCTTTGCGTCGGCAGCCGCTGCCTCATCTACCAGATCTCGCAGTCGCCCTTCGTCCC